>JBBBDQ010001487.1:497500-645000 GCA_037127315.1 Ascarosepion bandense
TTCGAGGGTACATTTCTTCAGGACAATGATTGGAATCCCGTCACTTCTACTTGCATTGTGGGGATCAAGCTTTGAAACCATGTTAGAAACCAGAGAAGGGTTTATGTAAACATCTCCGAGTTGAGCCTCGGTTTTAGGAGGAAAGTCGGGTGCCGATACTGTGGGTATTAATCTAAAAAAAAATTCATCACTAAACAAAAAGATATATTTTATGAATAGTAAAGTATTTGTTCCTTATGAATATTGATTTTACTAAAAATTTTACAAGAAGATTCTATAAAGTACCCAAAATGAGTATGTTGGAGTTTTCGAATACCCTTGTATATTAGTGAACCAACCATGAGCTGATTCATTTGATAGTTAACCAATAGAAGGATTAACCAATCAGAAGGCTCAAAATATTCAATGCGACGTGTATAAAAGGTAACCATATTTTCCCGAGTATTGGCGATATAGTCAAATTCAGTAGAGTGTCTGACTCGTGAGTGTTAATCTTTGACGTTGTTTTATTGAGCAGATTACGTACTGCGCTGTATTCGATATTCATAAACTATGGTCGACATGGTCAACAGATACTCCAGACGAATCAAATGTGGAGTTGGAGAAGAATCTGCGAGCCTTGTCCGCTGTAGCTGTGAGAACCTCAGATTTATTAAGGGAAAGAGAGATAAGAGAATCAGCGCATGACATACTTGATGAGCTTTGAGAAGATGGATGGCGGAGTCGGGTTTGGAAGAGATACCAAGAGAAAAAATATTAAGGGCGACAAGGGATAAAAGCAAGTGGAAGTCCATGATCGCTTACGTCCTGAAAGGACACGGCATATAAGAAGAAAGAAGGAGGGATATGAGATGTAAGAACGTGTGTATCAGTTTTAATGATGTAAATTGGAGAAAAACGCTGGAGATGTGAGAACGTTAAGATTTAAAATTGATATAATAACTCATAATAGAATAATTGACAAGTCTTGCTGTTGTTGAACAAGTGCTGGAGTGAAAATGTCGTCAGCAAATCAGTTGATCTCTACTAAGATGGCGTTGAAAACTTTATTGCTTTTGCACAAATTTGGAAAAGTTAATTAATTTTGATGATCAGCAGATTTTTATCAAAGACAAAACAAATCGGTATTAACAGTAATTCTCTCTCTCACCCTCCTCTCACTCTCTCTCTCTCTCTCTCTTGTCGGGCGTGGTTTTGAAATTAAAATTCAAGATCTACTCGAAATATATTAATTTATTGGGTTGTAACAAAATTTGTACAAAAGTTTTAACATTTTTGAACAGTAATTGGCCATGCTTTAGTGTAATTGACAAAAACGACTAACAAACAAAAATAAGAAATGTTCAATTAAAATTAAAAAGAACAGAGAAAAGATAAAACTAAGCCGACAATATATGCAAGACAAAAGTAGTCAAAGCGACAGTCAGTCAATAAAGTGATACACAGTTGGGCGATCATGTTTCGAAAGAGACATGACTGGCTGGACAGAAAATTATCCCACCATTACTTTCTGCGGTAGACTGGTTGCCAGCCAAGGCTATAGAACTCAATCTGCCCTGTCATTTAACTCATGCCTGGAGGGAGAAGAGATAGATTATATTACATTATTATACTAACTATATTAGTGGGGGATCATTTTATCACTTCATAACTATAAAAAACCTATCCCCCACTTTACTTGCAGCGGTAGGCTGGTTGCAAACCAAGGATATAGAACCCAGTCTGTTCTGCTATTTGACCTACAGATGAAAGGAAGAGACAGATTAATACCTTTTCCAAGGGTATTCCTCTCTCCCTCTGCTTAGGCTGATTTTTGTGTTTATATAGTTTTGGAAGCCTCCAGGCAAAATGGCCAACAAAACCAGTTGGTCAAAAAAGTTATAGGGTCGGATACAAAGGAAGAGGCAGAATGTACCAGCATGAAAATTGGGTCAAAAACAAGAGGCCCACATAAACAAAAGAGAAAAGTGATACAGTGCCTAAAGCATCACACTATGGCCGAATGTCTGGAAAGGTTCAAGGCTTCTTATCAAAGACCTTTTTGGGGAAAAAATGTGCAATGGCTGTCTTCGTGATTGACAAGTGTATATCCTTGAAAGACACCATGGAGAAGCGTCACTGAAGCTTTGTATTTTTAATGGGGACATTCTGCTACCCATGCCAAAGGCGTGTATGGCGGTGGTGAGCAAGAATGTCATTAGCAAAAACCTCAGACGCAAGACAGAGTATAGGGAAAAGCGAAGAAACAGAGTATCAATTTTTGAAGTGCCGCTCCAGAAGTGAGAATATTTAGCTGTGTATTTTAGAAAGTACAGCAAAATAATGGATTCGTCCTTCAACGGCAAACCCGGGGAATAGGAGTTCGATATCATGCAAAACAAGCGAGCCTTCGACTCCGTTTTCAAATGTCAGGATGTTAGGTTTATAATTTCTCCAAATTGAAGAAAGCCTCTGGGATCCCGCCCTAGGTCAAGCGAAATTCTCCACTGCCTGATAGTGATAATTCTGCTATGTCCGCAATGAACATGGCAGCGGACGGGGCCGATTAAACCCACGGCAAGGCCCCAGGTAAAGGTCTTTTTTGTAGCTTACTTTTACTTTGACGCACGCAAGTTCAGTTGTGTAAAAACAAAAGGAGACTGGCTGGTCACTAGCAGGAGCAGAATAAATTTATCAGTACCCGACATTTATCAGTACCCGAAATTTATCAGTACCCGAAATAGCTCACAGATGGAAATACTAACAGCCCCGTGCTTCAAAATGAATGCATTTGAGATGACCACTTACTCAAAGATTACACAGAAGGTGAACGGAAAATGTAAACCGTTCTTGCGGAACAGGGAGCATTAAAAACTTTTACAATGCCTTCATCCGCAAGGAAATGTTTTAATAACGAAAAGTCATCACTCACCTGTCTGGTATTGCGAAGGAATTTTGAGTTGACAAAAAGCTTTGCACCGTGTGATTGCCGATTTTGCCCGGGTGCGGGCACTGTGGTGATTTGAAGCAGCTGAATATGTCTTCATTAACTGCAGTGTCGTGTCGTGTCGTGTGACTGTTGTGTGAATTTATTGACAGCTACATGGACAGAATCTTTTTTTTCCCTTTGTTCCAGTAACCAGTGAACAGTTCACTAAAAAACTATTTCCTTTGAAAATACAAAACCAAAAATTGAAAAGATGAAGGGATCCTTATGAAAAGTCAGAGATCCTCATCCCCTGAATCTTACTATTCTACAATATGGAGGATGAAAACGTCTTTTCAGATCCAACATAGAACTCATTTCATGCAGAAGAAAACATCAATGAACACTGCAATACTTGGCAACAAATTCCGCTAATGACGCTGAGATAGATAGATAGATAGATAGATAGATAGATAGATAGATAGATAGATAGATAATGAGCAGACTAACGTAGATAATGAACAGATTGAGATAGATAGATAGATAGATAGATAGATAGATAGATAGATAGATAGATTACTTTTTTCATATGCTTCATTACATATAAAAGATATAAGGATAACATATGTATTTTATTTACCCATTAACCTTTTCATGGGTAATGATTTTTGGAAATGTCTGTTTGTTATTAACACTCTGAAGATAAATTGTTATTTACACATTTTTAAAAAAGACTTCATATATGGTATATATTAAAGAGAATGAATATTAACAGAGACAGAAATTGGAGGGAAAGCAACAAAGTATAAAATTTACGAAAATAAAAGGAATTAAAAATTTATTTCAAACTGTAGGAATATAGATGCATTTCTTTTAAACGTGACAGAAATAATAAATCGGTGGACAGAATTTGTAGAAAGAAGCAGTTGGAGAAAAGCAGTTTAAGAAATAAGAATATTTTTTTGAAAACTCTAGAAGAGAAGAGATGAAGAGAAAAGAAAAGCCCGAGCTCAGCATTCCCTGAATCCTCCTACTCTAATATGCAGATGCTGAAGACGTCTCTTCAGATCAATCTTCTTCTTCTTCTTCTTCTTCTTCTTCTTCTTCTTCTTCTATGTGCCCTGTCCCTTCAGGACGTAGGCGATCATGGTTCTCCACGTCTCCCTATCCCTTGTGGCTCTTAGAATGTTTGTTCCTTTTACACCTCGCAATCCCCGTTCCGTCATCCACCTGATCAGGCCCTGCAAATATGTTATCCGCTGCTTTCCTCTGTCTCTCTTTCATTCTGTCTGGCCTGTCAGTATCAGGTTCTCCAAGCTCTCCTTCCTCATTGCGTGTCCCAGAAACTTCAGTTGTCTCTTCCTGATGCTCAGTATTAATTTCCTTTTTGTTGCCATTCTTTCCAACACCTCGTCGTTGCTTTCATGCTCAGTCCACGATATCCGCAGCATCCTTCTGTAGAACCACATTTCCGCTGCTTCCAGTTTTGTCCTCATTTTCGATGATATTGTCCAGCATTCACTGCCGTATTGAAGAACTGACATCACATAGCAATCCAGCATTCTTTTCTTTGTTTCTAGTGAAATTATCCTGTGTGTTAGTACTTTACTCAGCTTCTGGAACGTGTCCTTTGCCATGCCAATTCGCCTTCGTATCTCTGTGTCGCACTTTCCATCTCCTGTTAGAACACTTCCTAGGTATTTAAATGTTTGTACTTGCTTGATTCTGGTGTCCCCCACCTGTATTTGGCATTTTGGGTTGCACCTTTTGCTGATGACCATGCATTCAGTTTTCTTGAAGTTTATTTGTAGTCCTTTTTTTGTCACTCCCCACCGCTACCTTCTGTAGGAGGTCTTGTAGTTTCCTTTCCGTGTCTGCGATCAGATCAATCATTGAACTTATTTCACACAGAAGAAAATGTTGATGAGCTCCCCAATATTTGGCAACAGTTCCACTAACGACAACGATGCAATTAGTAATGTGAACAACGAAACAGGAGTTTCATGGAATTGAGAAGTTGTCCTCTTCTCGAATTCTCTCTTTCTTTTTTTTTTTTTTTTTTTTACAAGTATACATTTAAAGTTAAAATCGGAGCAGGAAGGTTATATGCTTAGAAAGTATTTTTCTCCAAGGAGCCAATTCCTCTGTGCCAATGTGGTTGGCACATCGAGAAGAATCATAACAATGTGCGCTTATGCTTGTTCAGTGTTATGCGAGTTGTGAAAAAAACCAATTAGGGATTGCCTAATTTAGCTCCAGGACCACACACGGCAGAACACTTCGCGTTCAAGTGTCCTGAAAGTGGCATCGCCTGAATTATGAAATTTTGCCTTATCCTCCATATTCACCTAATATATTTCCTACTAATTATCGCTTTTCATACTTAGGATGTGCGTCGTGGTACAGTGGATATCGGCTCGGAACGAGAAATCGGGGAGCCGAGTTCGAATTCCAATTGAATCCATTGTATTCACTTACACGAAAATACCCTTGGGAAAGAAATTAATCCGTCTCTTCCTTCCAGTTATGGGTTAAATAGCAGGACAGATTGGGTTCTATAGCCTTGGTCGGCAACCAGTCTACCGCAGAGAGCAATGGCAACCTACTGCGGGATAATCTTCTACCCAGTCAGTCATATCTCTTTCGAGACTTGATCGCCCAATCGTGTATCACGTATAACTAGACTGAGGCTTTTCATTCGCATTTTGGTTGGTTGGTTCATTTAACCAGCATCTAAACCTTCGTTAGATCATTTAATGCTGAAAATGTTGTTTTTATATAATTTTTTGTGTCTAGTAATACATTTTTATTTTCGAGTATCAAGATTCATTGGGATTTTGGTTTTTAAGGGCAGGGTTCCCAAGTCCTACCCTTGTTATTTAACCCATAACCGGAGGAAATGGACGGATTAATACCTTTCCCAAGGGTACCAGTGCTTAAGTGAATGCAGGGTATTTAAATGGAATTCGAACTCGGCTCACCGATTTCTCTTTCCGAGCCAATATCCACTGCACCACAACGCACATCCGTCACTATACGCTTACAGCACCTGGTATTCCCAAGTGGTCCCCCATCTAAGTACTGAACAGGCTCAATGTTACTTAACTTCGGTGATCGAACGAGAACCGGTGTATTCAACGCGATAGGCCGTAAGCCCTCGAAGTATTTGAATTGTTTATCAAACGATGAGAACTTCAAAAATAGGACCATGGGATCAAGAATTTAGAAGTACGTTTGAAAAAAGTCATTCATCAACATTTTGCCTTTGTTATTTAACATTTCAGAAGTATTTTATTCATCTGCTATAAAGTGCGTCATTTTATGTGTGACAACTTAATACTTTGATAATATTTTCAGCAGGTGTTACATATATGAGCCAATTTATCATGTAGTGACATCGTAATAACTAATTTATCTTTCATGGTAATAGAAGCAATTCCTTGTTATGATTTACTTGTTGGATTATAATTTAATTTAATTCTATATATATATATATATATATATATATAGGATGTCCTTAAAAATATTCTCACTTTTCGACTTCTCATAAGTTGAATTTTTTTCACATCCATGCATTTAATTTAATTTAATGTTTAATTTAAACCGCTAAGCTTCTTTGTAAGTCAATAAAAATTAATATTTCTTAATTTTAACCATAAATCTGTTTTTCTTTTTTATATTACGGTAAGATTCACTCTGTACAAAGTTGTGGTACAGGATTACGCTAAGGGGTTGTTTATATGGATAGGAAGAGAAGATAAGTTACCTCTAGACGAATAATAGCGATTGGGGGGGAATATTCTTTTAGGATCTTCTTCTACAGGGAGGTTGTTAGTGGGAATAAGATATTTGAGTTGAATTTACTTTTCGCCAGGAGAAATGTGGATGGTGTTCTATGTAAGAGGCATGGCGGGTTCTAGCCGTAAAGTTTAGACCTGACGGAATCAAGGAATGTAGTTTGTCCGAACACTTTCCACGGTAATAGCGAGAGAGCAGTGAGAGACTCTACACATCCCACTTGTGTGTGTGTGTGAGAGAGAGAGAGAGAGAGAGAGAGAGAGAGAGATAGAGAGAGAGAGAGAGGGAGAGTTTGGAGGGAAGAAAATAATTCTTCCTGTTTGCAAGTCAATATAAACTGCATTTATTGTTATTTAAAGAGTGAGTCCATTTTGTTAGTGGGTGACATTCTGTATTAATGACGTGCAGAGGTTTAACGATGTTTGGTGATACCCGAGGCCAAATCCATGATTGTATGCCCCTAAGATTCCAGTAGGGGGTCTATATGACATAGCAATGAAAAATAACATTTTAAATCTGTAAAAACAGACGGAATATGACAGAGAGAGAAAGGTGATACGTTGCTTTTTAAATAAGGCAAATGCCTTATTTTTAATTTTCTATTTTCATGTTTATTTTCATAGTTTATGTTTACATTTGCACAGGCTACAATTTCATCAAAATGACAAGGCTTCATCTGTTAGAAGTTTAATACATTCATAATATCCAAGTTTACCAATTTATACAGAAAAGAGGCCACTTCGTTAAACTTTCCACAGCGGAAAAAAACCGTTGCATAACTAGCGAGAAAATAAAAAAGCATTTAATTCTAAAAGGATGTCTTATTTGGATTTTACTTTTATACAAAAGCCATGAAAATGATATCTTAAGATTTTAACACTATAAAAATAAAAATAAAATTGAAAAAAAAAAAGCACTGCTGCCCCCTATATATGAATTTACTCAAGCCACAAGATTAGCAACTAGGTCCCACCCATTTACTGTAAAACCAATAAAATGTAAACGCAAATTCTACTCCATCAGCTTCTTTCTCGCACTTCCCGCCTCTGGAATTCCCGTCCGTTTACTTGCTTCTCCGACAGCAACAAACTCAAAGAACTAAAATGTTAAGTAAATATTCATCTCCTATCTCACTAACCTGCATCCTCTCTTCCATGCTCCTTTCTTCGTCCACTCCACTCTCATCAGTATTCTCATCCTTCCCTTGCCCACTTCCTGACACCCCCTATAACCTGTCACACTTTCTCATAACGTTCCTCTTATGTAATCCCCTGCAAAACAGTGGCAGTAAAATGCATTGCTTGGGGTGATATGATTATAAAAAAAAATTCTATACTATTATAACGTGGATATAAAGTGGGGGATCTATTCTAAATTACAATAAATACATAAATTGATCCCCCACTTTATGGTCAGTATCATCCTTCTCTTAACCACTTCCTGACACCCCCTATTATAACCTGTCACTCTTTCTTATAACTCTCCTCCTATGTAACCCCCTGCAAAACAATGGCAGTAAAATGCCTTGCTTTGGACGATATGATTATAAAAAAAAATGTTGGATTCCAAAAATGAATATTCTTTAACATTGTTGAAGTTCTTGGAGCGTTCCTAGTACTTGTACACCATTTGCACAAAATGACCGCCATTTTCCATCCGTGTTCTTTTCAAGAAATATAAATGCGGACATAGCTCTGTTCTTGGTATGGTCTTCCAGATTTGACGGTTTGTAAGAAATGATGTAACCGTATGAATCTTAGTAACTGTTTACCTCACGAATCTGTGATTTGCCATTTCGTCATTTAAACATTATTTTTAAGAATTTCACCCCACGCAATGCAATGCAAAAATTCACTAAGATACAGGGTGTCACTGAGCATACAAAATCATAAGTGTTATGGTGCCCTCCTACGATGATTGAACTCTTCCTCTGGATATATATAAATTACCTGCGTGACTTCTATAGCAGTGATAAAGCAGTTTTATGAGCAGCTATGAGCAGTCAAGTACAGCAGTTAACGAGAGCAGTTAACGACAGCTACTAGTCAGGCAGCGTAATAATACCTTCGGACTTACTTATTTCTATATTACTTATTATTAACAATTTTTGAATATCTTGTTTCTTGTTATATTAATACACTGTTTTGAACCTACCTTCTTGTTCCGTGTCTTACTTTCGGCACAAACCAGTCACTACAACTTTGTGGCAAAGTTTCGGCACAATTCCACATCAAAATGGCGACGAAGATCCATAAAAATAAGAAAAACAATAAAAGACTCAAGTATAAAGCGAATAACCAATAACATTGCATCTAATTTTTTAAGATCAAATTTTACTAGAAAGTAACAACTGGGCCAAGCAAGACAGTAAGGTCACTAACACACAAGGGTTTACTAGGTGTAGAAGAGTTAAAAAACAGGAAGATTACTAAGGAATGTGTCCGGAAAAAGAGGACAGTAGATAGCGATTGAGATTACGTTTAAATTTTTGAAGATTAAAATCGGCTGAAAAATATGGAACCGGAAGTCAGTTGTGCAAACAAGACGTGCAAGAAAATAAGCCTTTAGCGTAGATCTTACGGTTACATCTACTTATTTTAACTGTAAAATGAGAAAATCTTGCGGCCAATCAAGTCAGTCAGTTAAGTGCCGTACGTGATATACGCTTGGACTGACTAGGGTAGAAGATTATCCCGCAGTAGGTTGCCATTTCTTTCTGCGGTAGACTGGTTGCTGACAAAGGTTATAGAACCCAATCTGTCCTGTTATTTGACTCACAGTTAAAGAAGGAAGAGATGTATTATATTATTAAGTAGTAATAAGTGAGGGACCAGTTTATTACTTCTTAACAATATAAAACCGATCCCCCACTTTATGACCAGTAGAACCCTTAATCATGATTCCAACTATTATATTCAGTCAGTCAGTTAAGTGCCATACGTGATACACGCTTAGGCAATCATGTCTCGAAAGAGACATGACTGACTGAGTAGAAGATTATCCCGCAGTAGGTTGCCATTTCTTTCTGCGGTAGACTGGTTGCCGACCAAGGCTATAGAACCCAATCTGTTCTGTTATTTAACCCATAACTGGAAGGAATAGACGGATTAATACCTTTCCCAAGGGTATTTGCGCGCAAGTGAATGCAATGAATCTGGCTGAAATTCGAACTCGGCTCTCCGATTTCTCGTTCCGAGCCGATATCCAATGCCCCACAACGCACATACAGTGCTCAAATTCATAAAATCTAGATACCGTGGAGAGAATTCGTCAGATAAAACTACCATAAAAGCACTTATAGAAAAGGCAGAGAGAAGCTATATTACGACAGTGAAAAAGGGTCTAAAGCCGAGATGCTAAGTCAAGACCAATAACATTGCAGATTCTTTGTATTTTATCAAGGATATCTAATTATATAGCAGAGAGCATCAGACAAGATGTGCCAGCAATATTCAATGCATGAATGAATGGTTGATTTTGGAAAGAAAAATTGTCTATCACGACACCAACTTTGCTAGTGTTGTTAACCTAAAAGGTTACTGTGTGAATAATCACCAAAACAGAAGTTGGGAATAATAGTATATCAACAAGTACAAGACTCACAAGCTGCGGGAAGTAGATATACTGCTAGTGAACTGCTAGTCAGTATAATCATTTGGTATTCATCTGCCTCCCCACATAGACAGAATATGGCACAAGTGAGGTCTCCGAGCCCTTAACCTTGGCGAAAATATCCCGTTCGCCCTGTAGAAGGCCGGGTCAGGGCTATTGTTGATTTTAACCAGACGAGGCTCTACCCTTCGGCGGAGCTCTGTCTAGGTTCCTCCTGCCCATAGGCAGTGAGGAAAACTGATGCCCAAGGCGGGTGTGGCATAAGATCAATTAAAGTGGCGATTTCGAATTTTTTAAGCTAAGTCAAAAATATCCCGTAGACACTGCTTAAAGTCGGGCTCTTCTCTATTCACCACAGACGAGACTCTACTCTTCGGCAAAACCTCGTCTGATTCCTTCTCCGCTCGGAAGGCAGAGAGTTGAGAAAGGGAGATTTTCGATAGGTATAATCACTCTGTATTAACCACTTTCTCATCAAAACGGATGCGACACAAGGCTAATTAAAGTGAGGATTCCAAGCCCTTAAGCTCGGCCAAAAATATCCCTTAGATCCAGCTTATGGCTGGGTCGACCTCTTCACCCGAGAGGAGGCTCTACCCTTCGGCGGAGCCTTGTGGAAATCCTCTCCGAAGCAAAGAGTTGACAAAGAGTTTGAATCGATAGGATCACTCTCCCCACCTACTTCAGTAGTGTTCCACGTATTTAAGAGGATACATTCCAGTATATATTTAGATATACAACATCTAGCAACAAATTTAATAACAGATTCAATATAATCTTTCCACTTCATGCCAGTGGAAAATGTTAGCTCAAGAATACGCAATGAGTCAATCTCCTAGTGGTTAGCATCACTTGTGCTTATTGAGAGGTAGAAAGTGATGAATGATTCCTATATTATTGTTAAAAGTTGAAATCATAAGTTGGTATCTGCTGATCTCCAGTGAAAAATTCATTAATGATGGCCGCCGTTTAAGAGTTAATCGACTTAAGTAAAAGATATTTTTTTAAATATTGAGGTGATGTCTTAATTTGAATAAATTCTAAAACGAACGTTCCATTGTACAATGAATGGAACGCCGGGCATATTGAGCCATTGAAGAGGAACAATGGATTCATGAATCTGTGAAAAGACGCTCACATATCAGTAAGTCAAGAAAATAATAATGAAAACACATTGATTTATATGACTAATATTTAATAGCAGTATTCAATTTTCTTATGTTTTCAATCGTCTGATGAGTTGTAATTCTTAATTTAATGAAGGCAATTTCCACAGCTTTCAAAAACATTGGAAATTCAATGATTGCAGCATTAAATATTTGAGTTCGATAGCATTGACAAAATATGGTAATAAGAATCGTAATTATGAACGCAATTACTTATTTCAAGAAAAAAGAACGTATAAATAAAAATATTAAGAATTTACAAATTTGCATTTCACAGAGGTACCTGATAATGTTATCACCTCCATCTTTACTTTGCTTCTTTGTTTCTTAATTATTATTATTATTATTATTATTATTATTATTGTCATTTTCATCATAATTCAATTTCTGCTATCGTCCCACTACCTACCAAGTCTGCGAAAAGACCTAAGGCAGGTCTGTGGTGTCTTGTTATGGCTACATTTCATTTGTTTTTCTATCTCCCATAACATCACTACCGTTACATGGACAGAGTTCTTCTTAGTGTGTGGGCTGTACTTATCAAGACATTATTATTATTATGTCATTTTTCATCATATTTTGATTTCTGCTATGGTCGCACTATCTACCAGGTCCGTAGGAAGACCTAAGTCAGGTCGTTGTGTGTTGTTATGGCCCCATTTCATTTTTTATCTCCCTAACATCCTTAGCGTTACATAGACAAAGTTCTCCTTAGTGTGTGAGCTGTACTTAACAAGACAATTTTTTGTATATCTCTTAAGCTGGGGTTTCCATGGATTCTTTCAATGTGTTGTTTTGTTATATTTTTTTATCATTCCAAGTGCACCTATTATCACTGGCACAATTCTTGTTTTCAATTTCTACATTTTTTATATTTCAATTTCCAGGTCTTTATATTTTGGACAGTTTTTCAAATTCCTTGGTTATATGTTACAATCCGCTGGACAAGCCATATCAATTAATAGGTAAGTTTTTTCTTTCTGGTTTTTAACAATAATGTCCGGCCTATTTGCTTCAATTTTTCTGTCTGTGTAGATGGTGTAATCTCATAGAATGGTTACATCTATTTCTGTAACCGGTGCTGGGTGATGTTCATACCAGTGTTTGTTTACATATTTTCCATAGTGTTTGCACATTGTCCAATGTAAATATTGCCCCTCCACTCTATCGAGGCGATTTTTATATTCATTTGGGGCAAGTACAGAACATCCTGAGATTAGATGGTCTATTGTTTCTTGGTGTTTATCACAGAACCTGCATTTTGGATCCACATTATTATGTATAATATTTGCCTGGATGTTTCTAGTGAAAAGACTATGGTCTTGCGTTGTAAGAATAAAGCCTTCAGTCTCAGACTTTAATCCAGATGCACATAACCATCGATGAGTATTAACTTTATCAACATTGGGTTTATTAGCACGTTCCGGATATTGGCCATGCAGAGGTTTGTCTTGCCAGCGCTGTTTCATCTGTTCAAGAGCTTTATACTTGGCTTTCTTATTCATATTTTTTGCCGCAATAGTTCGTTCTTGGCTTCTGTTTTGCTTTTCTACAGAAACTACTAAATGTAAATCTTCTTTGTATTTACTGCCTTCTTTCATTATTGAATATATTATTATTATTATTATTATTATTATTATTATTATTATTATTATTATTATTCGATTTCTGTTATGGTCACACTACCTACCAAGTATCCGGGAAGTCCTGAGGCAGTTCGTGGTGTGCTGTTATGGCTACATTTCATGTTTTTTCTATCTCTCATAACACACTCAGAGTTCCATAGACAAAGCTCTCCTGAGTCTATGGGCTGTATTTAAGAAGACAATTTTTTGTATATCACTAAAGCTGGGGTTTCCAGGGATTCTTTCAGTGTGTTGTTTTGTTCCATTTTTTATCATTCCAAGTGCACCTACTATCACTGCTAAGATTTTTGTTTTCAATTTCCACATTTTTTCTATTTCAATTTCCACGTATTTATATTTTGACAGTTTTTCGAATTGCTTGGTTGCTATGTTAAAATGTTGTCAAAACGTTCTTCTTTGGACAAGCCATATCAATTAGTAGGCAAGTTTTTTTTTCTTTTTTGGGTTTTGGCAATAATGTTCACTCTCCAATAATTTCAATATCTTCACTAAAGCATTCTACAGTTTGCAGAAGACCTTCCAGCCCATTGTCATTCCTAGCATACAGCTTTAAGTCATTCATATAAAATAGATGGCTTATTTTCTTTTGAGCTGTTTTATAACCACATTCTGTCTTGTTAAGTTGACTGGTTAATGCTATTAGTGATATGCAAAATAGTAAGGGAGACAAAGAATTACCTTGAAATATTCATCTGTTGAGGTTTATTTAAGGAGATTTAGCGGTTCTAATTATATGATTGAGATAACGTGCTGTTTTGCATATGTCGATATAAAAAACAACGCTTTGATAACATTGACAACATTCTAATAAAATTGATGATAACGGGTGGTACCTATACATATTTATAGGCTTTAAGATCTAGGAAAATGGTACACTATCGAATTCCTTACCATAATCTATCCTGGAAGCACTGAGATTTATCGTTGCATTGAAGCAGTTTTCCATGATCCTCCAATTAATAATTAGTTGGTCTTAACATCCGTAACAGCCACGTTTGCGTTTTTTTTTGTTTTTTTTTTTGTTCAAGCGGAAGTATGTCATTTCTTTTCAAGAAGAAATATGCCTGTTTTGCTAAAATATTATTATTATTATTATTATTATTACCACCATCAGCATTATTTTAAACTGTGATTTTTTTCTTAGATTTTATCTTTTCTTATCAATATTTATGGTTTCATTTTCTTACAGCATCTCTGATGTTTTTTCTTTCTTTTGTCTCATCGCAGAATTTTTTTTGTTAGTATTTATTTTCGAATTAATTTCTCCGTGGCATTTTAGTGCTAAAATGTTGTCAAAACGTTCTTCTTTGAAATCGACATTTATATATATATATATATATATATATATATATATTTAGACGTTTTTTAGATGATGGCAACGTCTCTTCATACTGAATGTATCGCGTTGGCAGTTCTCTAGTTGCTGCTCCAGACTAGTAGTTAGCAGCCCAAATTCTTGCATAGCGTCTAGAGCTAATCTGGCTAATCTGATCAACAATCAAATAATATCAGGGCTATTGCAGTGTCATGTCGCGTATGCTTGTGTGTTCCTGCAAACATTTCCGGTGGGCAACCATAAGGCCACACTATGATGCAGTCTGCACCAGGTCCCTCACCGCACATGTTGCATGTGACTGTCGACTATTTACCACTCTCTTTCTTTCTATTATTACTGTGTGCTAGAGAGTTTGTTTGTTTGTTTGTTTTTTACAATATAGATAAAGTCTGTTTATATTTCTTAAATGAAGTAGTATTTACTGTATTTCCATTATTCGGACTATTGTCCCCATCTTTATTGCCATTTGTACGACGTTTTGGCCGTTGTACGCTACGTCCTTCTTCAGGTGCTAAGAATGTTGAACCGAACCCTTTATTGCAATCACTGGGGTATATGAACTCCATTCCTTGGAAGTCATGAGTTATCTCCGTCTAACCTTGCAAGTTACTTGTTCATTACTGCTGTAGCCTGATATTGTACTCACAACTGTAAGAGTCAAGTCAGGAACTAATAAACGTCTATATCTATTCAATGCCAGGCTACAGCAGTGGTGAACAAGCAACTCTGATCACGCGCTACTGACTGTAAAATTCTCTTTTCACTCCCCTACCAGCCAAGAACGTCTTACCAACAGGAAATCCTTCTGTTAACAACGTGTGAATTAGAACTCATGCCATTATTTTCTTTGATTTTTATTTTCTTTCGATTTTCGTTTTTATTCTCTCTGTCCAAAAATTCGTCTTTAAAGTCTTTTCCTGGGTGAAAGCTGGCTGTTGGAGGGTCTCCCCTTTTTCCATAATGATTGACTCGTCTAGAGTGTACATATACTCCTGATATAGTAAGATACGTCAGATCCATGAGATACCGAGTGATACCGAGGTTTCACGGAGAACAGAGCGTCAGTAGTTCATAAAGGTTCTGAGCTCCTCTCATTAGAAAGATTAGTATACAGCACCCGTCGGCTTCCGACATGGGCATACTAAACCTACTTCGCTGCAGAGACTTGTATATATAGTTCGTACTAACCGTATTCCTGGATTACTAACCTGCGTTCAAGTTTGTATCTTTACGTTTCAGTTAAGTGCCATACGTGATATACTCTTGAGCGATCATATCTCGAAAGAGACATGACCGACTGGGCAGAAGATTATCCCGCATTAGGTTGCCATTGCTTTCTGCGGTAGACTGGTTGCCGACCAAGGCTACAGAACCTAATCTGTCCTGTTATTTGACTCATAGGTAAAGGGAAAAGAAATCTATTATATTATGTAGTAATTAGTGGGGGATCGGTTTCCTATTGTTATGAAGTAATAAACTGATTCCCCCACTTTATGACCAATATAAGCCTTAATCATTATTTCCAACTATTATATTCAGTCAGTCAGTTAAGTGTCATACGTGATACACGCTTGGGCGATCATGTCTCTTTCGAGACATGACTGACTGGGCAGAAGATTATCCCGCTGTAGGTTGCTATTGCTTTCTGCGGTAGACTGCTTGCCGACCAAGGCTATAGAACCCAATCTGTAACGTTATTTGACCCATAACTGGAAGAAATAGACGGATTAATACCTTTCCCAAGGGTATTTGCGCATAAGGTGAATTCAATGAATTCAGCTGGAATTCGAACTCGGTTCCCTGATTTCTCGTTCCGAGCTTGATATCCAATGCACCACAACGCACATCCATCTTTACATTTAATATACTTTTTTGCTATCTCCAATACTGGTAGTTGTTTCTTTATTTTGTCCGGTTTCCATTTCCAGAATCCACAACGCTGGCATCGATGCCTTCATTCTAGCAAAGAAATTCCAAGTTCAATCTTGCTAATCTCCTTGGTTCTTGCCTGTAAGCTCGGCCGCTATTGGCCACAGGAATCACTTCTTCCAATTGTACCGGAGTGACACGTCTCATTACAACACACGCCTCGTCGACTCTGCACGTGATGAATGCAAACGTGTTCTCAATGAAGCAAAGTTATTGTTTACTGATAGAATAAAGCAACGTATAGCATTGTGTTGATACCGACCAAGCAAAGCGAGGGACCGGATGTTTGCACCTTCACGACCAAAAAGCAAATGATCAAAACTCGACGGTGCGCATCCGGGTTCGCGCAGATGTTCCGGCTGAAAACTAAAAATTAATTAAATATTAAATTTCAAGTTCGTGAGCCTACGCGAATTTTATTTGTCAGGCAATGGGAAGCCCAGAACCAAATACAAGTGTGAAATCCCAAATGAGCTGCTGTGATCCAAAAAGAAGATATAAAAAGCGGATACAGAAAGCACAGACAAGGTAGACCGACTCGAGGAAGAAGAGAGTAATTAGTAGCTCCCTTGACCGAAAGTCAAGCGGCTTACTACGTTCGCCTCCCTTTACCTCTTTCCTTCTTCCCTGCCTCAAAACTACTTACTGACCTAAGCAGCGACTACATCAAAGACATTCCTTACTCATAGCGCTCCCCACATTCCTAAGCATTAATTCTCTTTCAGCATTTTATTACTATAAACATTTCAACCTCCGTTGGACCTATATTTCAAGTATTACTTCAATTGTAAAAATATTAATTGATATGTGTAAATATAAAATGTTATTTTTCAACTCAATTTGCTTTTCTTGATTTTATAATCATTTTATGACTTATAGTGGGCTATCTATAACGAGGCCAAATTCCGTTAATCTTCAACAGTATACAACTACCCTCCACTAGAACGGATTCCCACTACTAACAGAAAAAGAATAGATAAGCAACCCGCTATAGCATCTCACAAGTTCGGTTCTAGAAATTACCAGCGGCTTTGCAAGAGTATGCTGAACAACAGTAAATCCGGAATCAATTTGAAGCCCTCACATATACAGCATACATGGGTAAATGCTTTGCTCGTAAATTCTCTTTCAACTCAACACTTAACTTGTCTGGAGTATCCAATCTCTCGCCTAGAACAGAGGCTCTACTGATTCTAGTGAAGCATATTAATAACACAACTTGAATATTATACAATGAAAATTTCCGATCAAAATTCAGTTAATAATATGTGTCTGGCTTTTGACATATTGGTCTACTTTCATATATGTCAACTTATCGTGATTTTGGATTAGCTGCCTACGTATTTTGTGTTTTAGAAAGGATATTTTTATTTTTCAGTTCATATTGCTGATGCTGATCATGTTTCGGATTAAGTCTTTTTTGTGATATTTGTCATTCAAACGATGCAACTTATATGCTGTGGATCAGGAGCTTGTCTTATTTCCCATCTTTCATCTTCCTGTTCTTAAGGCAAATTCGACAATCAGAACAAAACTGTCTAATTAAGTTATAAAAATAACGTTCACTACGAAACTAAGATTTTGTTGAGAAGATCCCTTAGAGGTTTGGAGCTGTCATCTGCTCAGATGGTGAGTGTTTTTCTTTTGTTTCAGTACGACAAGAATGTTTCCTGTGATTTTTTTTTTTCTTCGGCATATCTTGAATTATATTTTCAGTGCAAACAGTAAAAAGCTTTTGCCGTGTTATGACGACCCCAACTTCAGTGACAGCTGCCAAGAGGGATGATGTTAAGGAAAGATATGAAAACGACTACAAGATAGGTTAGACAATAGAGGCTTTTTATGAGTAATGTCATGCTTATGATTTTGGTATTGCAACTTAGCTTTATATTTATCAAAATGAAACAAATCTCATGTATAAAAATACATTGGTTTCTTTGCGTGAAATCGTTATTTAAACTTATTTATAAATGAAACTTTGTCTCTGTGTGTGTGTCTGTGTGTGTGTGTGTGTGTATCCGTTATCTATAGACTCCGAAACGGCTGAACCGATTTTCTTGAAAATTTACACAGTTGTATTATAAGCGTCTGCGAGTGTTCTTAGCTAAGTTTTGTATCGAGGTACCCCTGATAAATATCGAAAATCGAAAAAATCGGGTTATAGAAGGAGTGGCCCGATTTTAATCAAATTTCATACACTCATAGACAATGACATAAGAAACGATATTCAGAAGTTTCAAGGTTGCAGTTCTTACAATAGTGCAGAAAATCGATAATCTATAGCAAGATGTTTGTGTGTGTGTCTGTTTATCTGCCTGTATGTCTGTATTTTTTTCAGCCCTTTCATTTTAGTTTTTGCTTTGGGTTTGGCTCTAAGTAGGTATAATTGTAGTTCTTAGTCTCAGTCATGATACTATTTACTCAGAGGACTTATTTAGCCTTCAAAATTCAGTTTACGACGAAAAAACTTATTTCATATCGATACCAGGAAATCAAAATTTGACTTACATCGATTGATTTTTCTTTCAGTCTACGGTTTTGCTTTAACTGGAAACAACTATTGCTTTTTAGTCTTTCATGCCAACGTCCAAAGAGTCTGAGCTCCAGGACCAAGGATTAGTTTTATAGCTTTCATTACACCCGAGCAACGCCGGGCTATACTGCTAGTATTCCAAATATGTGAAGCGGAGAGAAAACAATAGGGTTTCGTCTCTGCAATGGATTTTCTTTGAATGCTAAAACAGCATTTGAAATATACAAAAAGTTATTTTTTAATCATTTCACCCCAAGAAAGGCAGTGGTGCTACTGGTACGCAGGGGGTTACATAAGAGGAGAGTGATGAGAAAAAGTGACAGGGGGTGTCAGAGAATGAGTAAAAGAAGGATGAGAACACTGGTGTGAAGAGAGCTGCATGAGAGTAGAGTGGACGAAGAAAAGAACGTAATACAAGGGTTGTCAGGGAAAGGATGCAAGTCAAGGAGATAAGAGATGGCAATTGACATTAAGAGGAGAGTGATGAGAAAGAGGAACAAGTTAGAGAGAGTGGGTAAGTGAAGGATGAGAACACTGGTGTGAAGAGGGCTGCAAGAGAGTAGAGTGGAAAGGAAGAAGAACAGGATACAAGCGTTGTCAGGGAAAGGATGCTAGTTAAGGAGATAAAAATTGCAATTGACATTACATTTAAATTTTTGGAGATTGTAGAGGTCATGGAAGCAAGTATACGGAAGTGAATTTCACCGGCAGGAAGTGAGTGAAAAGAAGCTGATAGAGTAGAAGTGGTGGTTACATTTGATTGGTTTCACTGTAAATAGTGGGACCTAATTGCTAGTCTAGTGGCTCAAATAAATTCATGCAGAGGGGGCACCATGGATCTATGTTCATCGGAGCAGAAGCCGTAAAAGTATTTGTAGAAGAGTCAGAGGGAACACATTACGTTGGTGCGAAAGTTAACTGCAGTTGAGCTACCAGGTCGGGATCGATCACATTGCAGATTCTCCGTTGGATTTTGTCAAGAAGCCTGAGATGAATAGAAGGGGCACCCGACCAGATATGACAGCAGTATTCAACACACAGGTGCATGGTAGATTTATATATGGGCAGGATGGATCCAGAGAGGAAATATTTCCTGGCCCCTACCACTTAACCGACCTTCTTAGCAGCAGACTTAGCTATGGAATGTAGTCTTTCCACTTGAGCTCGGCTGAGAGAGTTAGGCCGAGGAGGCGCAATGTTTTACTTTTAGGGAGACTAGCCTAATCGATGCTGATGTGGGGGGGGGCGGGTTAGGAGCGATTTTCTGGGGTGTTACTTTTTAATACAGGCTCAAACTTCTACTTATTTCTTTCTCTGTCGAGATTTGTCATATTAGAGAGATGCGGATACCTGTGCATATAATTGAATAGTTTTATCTGTCTACTGTAAACCTGTTCTTAAATAGCCAACCCAACTTTCGAAAGGCAAATTAATACTGCCCATTATTCCAGTGGAAGATAAAAGTACACAGTTCAAGGCAGAGCAGTGGCTAAAAACGGATGCTAAAAAAACACCGGCCACAGAGAAAAGTGCCCGGATTTATTAGTTGGACAATGTGATGACGTCATCAGTGTCATCCGTTTCCAAAAACTATGTTTTTTGCGGGGTTTTTTCGGCTATTCCAATGGAAATTAGGCACAGAACGTGAACGAAAGCAGGAAATCGGGTTCGGACTTTCTGAGTATAACCAGTCTTTTCTCCCAAAATTAATAAATAAACAAGATTTTTACTGCTTTCATTCGGATGTTTTCTTCGTTTTTCTTTATTTCTTTATTTATTTATTTATTTATTTATTCGTGAATTGTTCAGTTTGATTTCTGACGAAGACATTTTTCTTTGCCCGGATTTTCACTATGATTGCACGGATCGGCCCAGACCCGTGCCCGGTGGGCCCGGTAGTCAGATACGGCCATGGTTCAAGGTACCATTGTTTATCCATTTACAGTATAATGACCACTCCCACTTGACTCTTCCTACGTATTTAATTCTGATCAACTTCAACAAAAACAAAATTCTTTGTGTAAAAAATAGTTTGCCATTTTCTTTGCTTGGTTTACATATTTTAAATCTTATCAGATGCCAATAAAAACAAGATAAAAATATCTTTTGATGCTTAAAATACACCGAATGATTCGTACATTGAAACTTTCACAAGAATTTGGAAAATTTCTTTTGTAATAATTTGCATTTAATAGTTTTTCTATCACAAGACAAATCATTGTTAAGTCAGTGAAAAGTGTATGAGATAGTATGGAAATATTTTCATTCTGGAAATACCCTTGGAAAAGGCATGAATCCACCTCTCCCTGCTTTCATGTAAGACGGAATCATTTGAATTCTGAGTCAGTTTCAGTTCACGTTCTAAAATAACCTTGGAAAAGGCATGAATCTACTTCTCCCTATCTTCATGAAAAACAGCATCATTTTAATTCTGAGTCAATTTGAGTTCACGTTCTAAAAAAAACGTTGGAAAAGGCATGAATCTCCTTCTCTCTGCTTTCATGGAAAACAGTATCATTTGAATTCTGAATTAAAGTTCACAGAGTCATTTGAATTCTGAGTCAGTTTAAGTTCACTTTCTAAAATACCCTTGGAAAAGGCATGAATCCACTTCTCCCTGCTTTCATGTAAGACGGAGTCATTTGAATTCTGAGTTAGTTTAAGTTCACTTTCTAAAATACTCTTGGAAAAGGCATGAATCCACTTCTCCCTGCTTTCATGTAAAACAGCCTCATTTGAATTCTGAGTTAGTTTAAGTTCACTTTCTAAAATACCCTTGGAAAGGCATGAACCCACTTCTCCATGCTTTCACTGAAAACAGGGTCATTTGAATTCTGAGTTAATTTAAGTTTACTTTCTAAAATACCCTTGGAAATGTCTTGAATCCACTTCTCCCTGCTTTCATGGAAAACAGCCTCATTTGAATTCTGAGTCAGGTTAACTTCTTTTCCTACACATGCCCTTTTGTAAAGGCACAAATTAACTTCTCTGGGCATTCAGTAAAGTATACAATATCAATTCAATTCTAAGTTTCTTTATATTGACTTTCCACAAATTCTCATTTGAAAAGGCATGAATCCACTTCTTGCATTCAAGCAGAACACCATCATTTTAATTCTGGGTCAGTATAAGTAACCTTTCCACTAATTCTCTTGGGAAAGTCACGAATCTGTTTTTCCCTGAAAACAGAATCATTGGAGTAGTTCCTATAGTCTGTCGAAGTTCTTTTACCACAAATGCTCATTTAGGAAAGGCTGGAATTCAAATTTTTCTTGTGTTCATTCTTATCACTATGCGACTCAAGAAAACCAGTTCCTTTTTGTCATACCATGATTATTCTGGACACCATAGATATATTTATGTATATTTCTGAGGTTATGTTTTGTAATTATTTACATTGTTTAGACTGTTGTCCTCATTCTTTGTTGCCATATTTACGACGTTTTGGCCGTTGTACGCGTCGACCTTCTTAAGGGGATTGACATTTTGAACAGTGAACAAAATAATGGGTGCAGTTCAAAATTCCAGTCACCTGAAGAAGTTCGGAGCGTACAACGGCCGAAACGTCGTAAATATAGCAACACATTTGAAGACAAAAGTTCAAACAACGTACACTATCAGCCATAATTATTAGGCCACCCCAGTGTTTTAAAAAATGATGTATTTCATACTATTTTTTAGTATTTATTGCCAATTGAATAATTGTAAATGAAAATAGAATGGTTCTTTTGTTAATACTGCACAATAACATGTGCATCAAATGAATTTATAAATATTTAATAATTACCTATTGCAGTTTCATCAATGCAAGAATGAAGAAAATTTAGGATGATTCGGACGAGTTCATCTTTGCTTTCTTGCCTTGTAAAATTTTGTAAAGTAATAATAACAAAAGAACCATTCAATTTGCATTTAGCAATAAATACTAAAAATAGTTTGAAATATATCATTTTTTTAAAACTGGGGCCGGCCTAATATTTATGGCCGGTAGTGTACACATATATATATATAGATATAGATCGCAAATCTACAGGGTGTGATGGGTAAATTGTCGCTATTTGCCTTGTAAAATTTTGCAAAGTAATAATAACAAAAGAACCATTCTATTTTCATTTAGAATTATCGCTTGGCTATAAATACTAAAAATAGTTTGAAATACATCATTTTTTTTTAAAAACTGGGGCTTCCTTAGTATTTATGGCCGGTAGCGTACACATATATATATATATAGATCGCAAATCTACAGGGTGCGATGAGTAAATTGTCGCTATTTGCCTTGTAAAATTTTTTCTAATGTATAATAAAAAAAAGTAACTATTCTATTTTCATTTAGAATTATTCACTTTGTAATAAAAACAAAAAAAATAGTATGAAATACATCATTTCTTTTTTTTAAAAAACTGGAGTTGCCTAATAATTATGGCCGGTAGTGTAGATGTAATCTACTTTCTGAATTGATGATGATGATGATGATGATGATCGTTGCAAGAATATTTTTTACGTCATAAACTCAGACCAAGTGAAAACACGCAAGTCAGTGAAACACAGAATATAAGCAGCTAAAATTCTTCTTCGTCCAACCACAGAAAAGAATTTCATTAACTTGAGATAATAGCAAAGATAAGTTAAGAAGAAAAAATACTTCATTTCTGTCTATTATTATTATTACTATTTTCATTCTTTTTTTAATATTCATGTCTACTTCTTTGCATAAGAAATAAATAAAAAACACTGTAAATAAAAGCCGAATGTAAATGCAATTACTGTCATTTTTAAAAAAGAAATCTGTCTCATTTGTGATCTCACACACACATACGCGCGGATATAAACAGACAACTTTGTTATTTTTTCTCTTCTTTTTTCCTCAGAAATATTTAAAAGCGGGTAAAATTCTCTCGTCATTAAAATGACTGAAGATTTACCTTCATTTGCGGATAATGGAAAATAAATCTCACAAATAATAAGCAGATTTTAATCCATTATTTATTTTTCGTCTTTGTATCTATCTCAATGTAAGATGCATTTTTCTGTCTACCTTCACCCATCTATTTACTTGTTTTCCAAACATCTAAAATATGAACGTATAAAAATCAAACCAAATTAGCTTCTTCTTCTTCTTCTTCTTCTTCTTCTTCTTCTTCTTCTTCTTCTTTCTACCATGCTCTTCAGGATATAGACAAACAAATGCGTCCTGGGTTTGACGATAAACTGTATCTGGCAGCAAGGCCTCTAATTAAGAGCGTAAAATCCACTCTAAGAAGCTGTTGTTCCCAGGGCCAATCTGACCCGAAGTGGTGGTACCTGTTAAAGGTCCCAGCAATGGGCAAATAGTTCATTCCTAAACTGGGCCTAAAACACTATTAAAGTATAAAGATACATTTTTATAGTGAAAACTTTATCAGTCCTTTTTTGGAAAAAAATATTACCTATAATATAAAGGAGGAAAGTTATGAGAAAGAGTGACAGGTTATAGGGGGTGTCAGGAAGAGGGTAAGAGAAAGATGAATGTGGTCATAAAGTGAGGGATCAGTTGGTATATTGGTTGTAATGTAGAATCGATCCCCCACTTTATGTCCACATTATAATAGTATAGAATTTTTTTTTTATAATCATCTTGCCCCAAGCAAGGCATTTTACTACCACTGTTCTGCAGGGGGTTAGGAGGGAAGTTATGAGAAAGAGTGACTGGTTATAGAGGGTGTCAGGAAGTGGGTAAGAGAAGGATGAGAATACTGATGAGAGTGGAATGGACGGAGAAAGAAGCATGAGAGGGAGAGGATGCAGGTTAGTGAGATAGGAGATGACTATTGACTTTACATTTAAATTCTTGGAGATTATATCTGTCGGGAAAATAAGTAAATGGAAGGGAATTCCAGAGGTGGAAAGTGCGAGAAAAGAAGCTGATGGAGTAGAATTTGCGTTTACAATTTATTAGTTTCACAGTAAAAGGTTGGGACCTAGTTGCTAATCTTGTGGCTCGAGTAAATTTATTTATAGGAGGGAGCACCAGGGAGCTAAGTTCATCGGATATATGATATATAAATAATACATTTATGAAGAAACAATATTAACAGCAATATAATTTTGAAGAAAATATATATACCAATAATACACCAGACTCTCTTGACAAAGATTTATCTGTGAAACATGATCTATAAACTTCTTTCTGAACATATACATATTCTTTTTTTTATGAATTTATTGTAAACATCTTGTCAGCATTAAATAACCGACTGAGGTTGATATGACTTAAAATAAAACAAAACAAACCGTGGACAAACATGCCTTCCTACAAATTTGTAGCTTCTTTCTTTCGCGAACCTTGTTCTGCCAACCGTTTACACAAACTTATTATTCACAGTTTCCTTCTATCTCGCTTGCCTTCAATATGTCCTCTGAGTGTCGAATTTTTCAGGCCTTCGTTTATCTTTATGCATCATTGGCCTCTTTCTGGTTCAAAGTAGAAATGTGCTTTCATAGCTGGTTTTTCTTTAATGTATATATATATAATTTACGAAAATTCAAATATCCGGGAAGTGTTCTAACTGAAGACGGAAAGTGCAACACAGACATCCAAAGGCGAATTGGCATGACGAAAGACGCGTTCCAGAAGCTGAGTAAAGTATTAAGACACAGAAAACTTTTACTAGAAACAAAGATGAGAGTACTGGATTGCTATGTGATGTCAGTTCTTCAATATGACAGCGAATGTTAGACAAGATGAACAAAGATGAAGGGAAAACTTGAAGCAATTGAAATGTGGTTCTACAGAAGGATGCTGCGGATATCCTGGACCGAGCATGTGAGCAATGACGAGGTTTTGAAAATGATGGAAACGAAAAGGAAGTTAATATTGAGCATCAGGAATGACTTAAGTTCCTGGTACATGCAATGAGGAAGGAGGGCTTGGAGAACCTGATACTAACAGGGCAGATAGAGGGAATAAGAGACAGGGAAAAGCAGCGGATAACATATTTAAAAGGCCCGAGCAGGTGGATGACAGAACGGGGGCTGCGAAACGTTACAGGAGAAAGCGTGCTAAGAGCCACCAGTGATAGGGAGACGTGGAAGGCCATGATCGCCTACGCCCTGAAGGGACAAGGTACATAAAAGAAGAAGAATATAGTTTACATTGCGACACGAAAATTTTTGTTTTAAGATTTTTACCTCGACATCAAGAAACGTTAGCTCATTTTTGTGAAAATGATTTTCATTTATATATATGTTTGTTATTTATGGAATGTGGGAAGACAGAAAAATTGATGTGTGTGTTCAATTTAACTAAACAGAATAGACATCCACTTTAAATTTGAAACAAATTTAATATTTTGAGGGAATAATGGAATTCTTCCTTCAGTCTTAACGGCAAACGTGTCAGTCGATCAAAACCCTTGTCTAGACTTCATTTCCGTTGACGTATCCATTGTTGTTACAAAATTACTCTCTTATTTTTCTATGTATCTCATCATTTTCTAAAACAAAACAAAAAAGGAAAAGAAAAGAAAAGAAAGAAAGAAAGAAAGAAAGAAAACATTTTTTTTTTATATTTGATCTGACTTAAATGGATCTTTGAGTGTAATTATAATACTTTTATGTCGATTCGGAATGCATTTTATGCTAATTTTTCCTAAAACTCTTAATTTGTAAAGAAAGATTTTTAATATGATATATATATATATATATATATATATATATATATATATGTATATATATGTATATACTCTAGAATTTTTTTTTAGATATTCTACAATTTCCTGGGTAATACATACGAGTGGCAAGTTTGGCTGCAAAATATGTATTACCCATGAAATTGTAAACTATCTAAAAAATTTCTAGATTATATTACTCTGTTAAATAAATAAATTTAACATTGAGTTCTTTTGAGTTCGTCTCTATCGGAATTTACTTCACTTAAAAACCAAATATTCTATGGCTATTGGCGTATGATACATCATACGCTAAAAGTCTGCTTCCTTCTACGGAGCGCCCATAGCTCAGCGGTAGAATCGCCGTCTGACGCTAATTCGGTCGGGTTTCAACCCTGGGTTAAAAGCAATCGGATGTTTAACCGTACTGATGAGCTGTGATACAACGAAACAGATCTGTCTATGGTTATATATATATATATATATATATATATATATATATATATATATATATATTAAACAAATTCTTAGTGGTACAAAACTTAATAATAGTGAAGAATAACAGAAATTTGGATGCGTTTTTAAACTAACATATACGACCCGGTTTTGTCCCAAATCTTTTTAATAGATAAATTTCCCAGAAAGTAAAAGACGTAACATTCAAACCCAGCAAGCAATCTCTCTGTTTACAGAGAGAAGGCTTGCGATTTGATGTACATGGACTCCAGAATTTTCAGATTATATAAAGAGTGCGACCTAGTTAATACTAAAAAACAGTCGGCACTCAATCCAACAACACATTCACTGCTATATATATATATATATATATATATATATATATATACAGTACTGTGCAAAATTATTAGCAAAAGAATTATTGAATCTTTTATGAGGCGTCTTGGCAGAAAATAAACTATTTAATTAAAGTAATTTTATTTGATTTACTCAACAAATGCTTTAAGAAAAAAATAAAATATTGTTACAAAATAAATTTAATATTTAGTATTTAATAGCCTTTTGCCTTGATCACAGCCTTCATTCTGTCAGGCATTGACACCACAAGCTTCTTCAATGTATCTAATGGTATCTCATGCCAAGCAGCTTGTATTTGTTCCCAAAGTGTGTCTTGCGAAATAACATTAGATTTATCAATTTTTTTATCCCAAATATCCCATAGATGTTCAATAGGATTGAGATCAGGGCTTTGTGGGGGCCAATTTAAATTCCGAAGACTTCCTTCCTCTTCTTTTTTAGTTAAATAATTCTTACAAAGGTTTGGCTTTTTCCCCTGTATTTGAATTTCAGTGATATTTTTAGGAAAAATCACCCCCTTTTGCACACTACCGGTAGTGTGCAAAAGTGTTAAGAAAGGTATGATTTAAAACTTTATTTTGATGCCTCATAAAAATAAAATAGTTCTTGTCCTAATACTTTTGCACAGTACTGTATATATATATATATATATATATATATATATATAGAGAGAGAGAGAGAGAGAGAGAGAGAGGTGGCAATCATTCATACGCACACCAAAAAGATGGTGTAAATTTTGGGCCCTAGTTTACGGGAAGCATGCAACTATTTTTAAATTTTCTTCAGATTATTGATTGAAAAATACCGATGAACATTGTGAAATATTTAAGTTTTGAGCTCCTGGCTTTTGTACAGTTTCTGTTCCTGCGGAATAGAATTAACAAGTGCCTGTCATTTTCAACTGTGGAGAAGGGTGTACCTACTTCTAGAAAGAAGAATTTGAGACCAAGATACAGCATGCTCTGGGAGGGGGTCTTGAATAGTGTCAACTTCTCAAATTATTGGTCATATTCTTGAGTTAATTTAAACTATTTACATTGTTTGGATTGGGTTTTCTTTTTTTTATTTTCGCTGCTATATTCACGAAATTTTGGCCGTTGTACACTCCGGTCTTCTTCAGTTGCTTAGAATTTTGAACCAAACACTTTATTTCATCCATCAGGGTAGATTGTTCTAGTTCCACGTGAAATGCCTTTTCCGGATGTTTCAGTATCAGATATTTCTTTTTAATTGACCTCTCAAAGTTTTTGTCCGCCTCTTCTGTGGCTAGGGATTGAACTCAAATCGTTGAGGCAAGTCAATGGATTCAACCAACGCGTTTATGCTCTGGGTCAGCAGAGGTAGACAAAGAGTTGAGTTAAAGGGATATAACTGATATTGAGACATGATATTGTGGAACCAGAACAATTTACTCTTTTGGGCGAAATAAAGTCTTTAGTTCAAAGTCACAATCACCTGAAGAAGAAAATCGTTTTCTCCCTGTCATGTCATGATTATACTGCACACCATAGATATATTTATTATCAAAACCTTGGTCCATAGGGCATTCAAAATTTGTTCTTCTACTGGTCTGGACTCTGAATTAAAGACTATCAGTTAGATTTTTGTGTAATGGCTATCCAAACACCTTATTAATTATTTTATTAATAAAAAAAACTAGACAATTTCATTCTCCTAAAGTCCTGGGGCCTTCTAAGTGTCTGGTTTATTTAAATGTTCCTTAGATTGCGGATAAGGGCCAAAGTTTGGTTAAACAGATCAACAAGTCGGTTTTTGGTTGTTTTCTGTCTGTTGCTCTGCGTGGTATTTTCGTTTCCGTCTTTTCGTTAGTATAATTTGCCCGACACCAAATTAAGTAATTTGGTATATGAATTTAATTGGTATATGAATTTAATTGGTACATGAATTTAATTGGTATATGAATTTAATTGCCAGTGTGCAGCTTGTTATGTGGGGCGTACAACCTACCATTTGGAAACAAGAATTAATCAGCCTGTGCCTTCTAAAATACGAGGGCTTACGGCCTATCACGTTGAATACACCGGTTCTCGCTCGATCACCGAAGTTAAGCAACGTTGAGCCTGCTCAGTACTTAGATGGTGGACCACTTGGTAATACCAGGTGCTGTAAGCGTTTAGTGACGGGTGTGCGTTGTGGTGCAGTGGATATCGGCTCGGAAAGAGAAATCGGTGAGCCGAGTTCAAATTCCAGTTGAATACCCTGCATTCACTTAAGCACTTAAGAAAGGTATTAATCCGTCCCTTCTCTCGAGTTATGGGTTAAATAACACGTGTAGGACTTGGGGACCCTGCCCTTAAAAACAAATCCCAATGAATCTGGATACTCGAAAAGAAAAAAGTATTACTAGACACAAAACTTATATAAAAACAGCAATAAATTGTTGAAAGAAAAAAGATATTACCAGCAATAAATAAATAAAAATTTAGTTGGCAATAAATGACCCGCCGAGGTTGATATGCCATAAAAACAAAACAATCAACCAACTAAAATAGGACTTGGCAAAATAGATAACATGTGTTGCCTTCCCTTTACAAATATGGAATCGGCTATCGCTCAGCATCTAGTGGAGAACATAGCCTGTGCCAAGTTTTATAAGAAAGACTAGATCAAAATTATACACAGATCTGGTTCCAATAATCATTTAAAGATTTTGGAATCAGTCTCTACACCATTACGGAAGGCTTCTCTCTGCCAACAGAAGGATTTTGTAAAGTCTCTGAATTTCTTAAGGGATATTTTATTTTAGTTCAAAGATCGTTTAAAGAATTTGCGAAGGTAAATCATTCACCTAACTCTTGAAATATAATAAACTTGAGAAAAGATCTACCGTGTATGAAACTGTGTGTGAATAAGAGTGCATTTCATGATTTAAAGTAATTTCCTTCCTGCTTCAATTCTCTGAAATCAATATTCCAATGGATGGTCATTGAAATATTGCTTTCGGTCAGTAGATTATACGAAAAATATTTGAATACCCCGTCCTATGTAATACACAATTAAATAACAAGTGGCTAACAAGAGTGAAGTAGGTATTTAGTGAATTAAACACATTCTTATTCTATATATATATACTAGCAGTATAGTCGGGCGTTGCTCGGGTGTAATGAAAGCTTTAAAACTAATCTATGATCCTGGAGCTCAGACTCTTTGGATGTTGGCACGAAAGAGTAAAAAGCAATAGTTGTTTCCAGTTAAAGCGAAACCGTAGACTAAAAGAAAAATGAACGGTTGTAAACCAAATTTTGATTTCCTGATATCGATATCAAATAAGTTTTTTTCGTCGTAAACTGAATTTTGAAGGCTAAATAAGTCCTCTGAGTAAATGGTATCATGGCTGAGACTAAGAACTACAATTATAGCTACTTAGAGCCAAACCCGAAGAAAAACTAAAATAAAAGGACTGAAAAAATACAGACATACAGGCAGATAAACAGACACACACACACAAACATCTTACCTTATATATACATATATATTATCTATTTTCTTCACTATTGTAAGAACTGCAACCTTGAAACTTCTGAATATCGTTTCTTATGTCTTTGTCTATGAGTGTATCAAATTTGATTAAAATCAGACCACACCTTCTATCACCCGATGTTTTAAGATTATCGATTTTCGATATTTATTGGGGGTACATCGACACAAAACCTAGCTAAGAACACTGACAGACGCTTATAGTACAACTGTGTAAATTTTCAAGAAAATCGGTTCAGCCATTTTGGAGTCTATACGTAACGGATACACACACACACACACACACAGACACGCACGCACACACACAGACACAAAGGTCCATTTATAAATAAGTTTATATATATATATATATATATATATATATATATATATATATATATATATATAGTACTGTACAAAAGTATTAGGGCACGAACTATCTTATCTTTTATGTGGCATCAAAATAAATTTCAAAATCACCCCTGTCCTAACACTTTTTGCACACTACCGGTAGTGCAAAAGTATTAGGACAGGGGTGAGTTTCTTAAAGACCTCACCTAAAATCACCACTGAAATTTAAATACAGGGTGAAAAGCCAAGTAAATTACTAATAAATGTTGATTATTTAACTAAAAAGTAAGAGGGAGGGAGGCTTCGGAATTTGAATTGTCCCTCACAAAGCTCTGATCTCAATACTATTGAACATCTATGGGATATTGTGGATAAAAAAATTGATAAATCTAATGTTACTTTGCGAGACACACTTTGGGAACAAATACAAGTGCTTGGCAGGAGATGCCATCAGATACATTGAAGAAGATTGTGATGTCAATGCCTGACAGAATGAAGGTTGTGAACAAAGCAAAAGGCTATTATGCCAAATATTAAAATTATTTTGTAGCAAGTATTTTTTTCTTGATAAAGCATTTGTTGAGTAAATAAATAAAAATTACTTAAATTAAATTGTTTATTTTTCTGTCAATATGTCTCATAAAAGATAAAATAGTTCTTGTCCAAATACTTTTGCACGGTACTATATATATATATAATTTTACCGCAATATATATATATATATATATATAGTTTTGAAGCGGACTTGGAAATTTCTGGAGGACACTGTTACAATCTTTTCATTCATAAGGGCTGTTTTTTCTTTTTCTGTTTTTCGGAAAAAACTACCCCAATGAGTGACGACGTCATAACTCTCTTCTCACGAAACTTCAATGTTGGCATGAACCTGCTCAGGTAAAGTGATAAAATCTTTGCAATAAAACTATCAGCGCTCTAACTTCACTCTGATATTGAGGACTTTGCGATAAAAACTTCTTGCCAAAGTGATTTTTATCAGTAAACTGCTGAAAAGATAGATAGATAGATAGATAGATAGATAGATAGATAGATAGATAGATAGATAGATATGAACAAACAATAATAGATAGATAGATAGATAGATAGATAGATAGATAGATAGATAGATAGATACTATTTTGCACATACAAAAGAAAAATTCCTTTAAAATTATTCGGAGATTGTTCAGATTGTAATAACCATTATGATTAGGAAATATATTTTTACTTAATAACAGTGTTTCCTATGTTACAAATTATTCTAATTAAAAATTAAAAACAATTAAAACAAATTCTAAAATTTAATTTTTCGTCAAATTATTTTTAGACAGTATTCTCCTGAATATTATTAATAATATTGACACACCAGTATTGTTCTGAAACATGAATTTTTCTGTGTAGTGATATTATGCTTTTATAAACCATTGTAAAAACAAAATTACAATATATATATATATATATATATATATATATATACTATAGTCATCCGAAGACATATCTGTTTCGCTGTTTCACAGCTCATCAGTATGGTTAGACTCGGATTGCTTTTTTACCCAGGATTGAAATCCGACCGAGTTACTACCAACCATGAGTTCGGGACCACCCAAATTTTTAGCAAAATCAAATTCGCCAAGTTTGTATTTTTTGTTATTCTTATGCAGATGTCAAATTAAAAAAAAAGTATTCTTTTCAACTTTAAAGTAAACATTTACTCAGTTTGCTACTTGACTCTTCTTATTGTGATCAAGTTTTTACCGAAAATTCAGATTTATTTTGATATTATAATTACGGTATAATTTATTTTTGTAAACCATATTACTTCGGTATAAATGGCAAGGAAGAAACAGAATAGCATTGTAAAAATAGCTTCGGTTGAAATTCTTTCAAAAGAAAAAATTAAGCCTATCAAAAAATGGCGTGCATTATTGCCTTCAACGACTTCGTGAAACTGAGTTAAATATTGACAGAAAAAGATCTGGTAGGCCCAGAGTAACATCTATTGTAGAGGACAGGCACTTGATTATATCTAGCAAGAGGAATACAAGAAAAACCGCTCCGGAATTAACAATTGAAATGAATTCTGCTCAGCAACATCCAGTATCTGTTACTACTGTTAAAAGACGATTTCATTCTGCTGGGTTTAAAGGCTGTGTAGCAGTTAAGAAACCACTATTAAAGAACGAGAATAAGGGATGAAATTGATCGTACAGTTAGAAATAAACTTCCTAAAAATGAACAAATGTTGTTTAAATGCTTGCAGGATGCTTGGAAATCACTTTCACCAACTTATTTTTATAAGTTATTAGAAAGAATGCCAAGGATTTGCTCTGTAGTAATAAAGGATCGTAATGGTTTCTTTGATGAAAAGAAAATATGAATTGACTTTAATTAAATTTGAAATTGCTCTATGTTAATTTTGGTTTTCATTATTGTACAATTGTGAGCAACAATGAAATATATGTATATGTATTCTTCTAAGACATAAAATTTGTTAATTCTTTCTCTTGAAGAATAAATCTAAGTGGTCCCAAACTTATGGTCGGTAGTATATATATATATATATATATATATATATATATATAAAACGAAAGTAACATATAGGTAAAATTCTAAAACAGATCCTATTAACATTACTGACATTAATATTCAAAATGATCCTGGTAGAGGGCTCTATGTAAATAGTATTACCTATTTGCAGAACCAGAGATGTATATTTTCAAATAAAACTCCGAAAATTACCTATACAGCATATGTAATTTTCGGAATTTTAACTATATATGTATATAATGGCCTGGTAGGTGAATATCCAACTGCTGTCAAATCAGTCGGACTTGAGTCAAAACGGTTGATCTATACAGCGAAATTATATATATATATATATATATTCTTGCAAAAAATCAAGTTATTCATATGCTACTCTAAATCCAGTATATCCAACTCAGTCGCAACAACTCTTCTCCCCCGGTTAGCGGTTTGAAAAAAACCAACGTAGTTTATAAATTCAAGTGCCTTTTGTGAGAGTGTATCTTTAACGGATTGAACAATATTTATGTTGGTCACACTGCAAACTCGCTCTCACAACGTTTGACACTACATTTAAACGACAATTCTAACATCTTTCGACATCTAAAACAACATACCAGGCCACATACACAATTCCGCGAAATCCTCGTCGAAAACACAACCATACTTAAACATGAAAATAATAAACAAAAACTAAAAATACTCGAAGACATATACATAAAAAAAATTGAAACCTAAAACAAAATTAACTGCGAAATCTCCACAAGCATTCTCAAATGCCTATAAATAGATAACAGATTCGATTGGTTATTCCAATGGCTTCTCCATACTTTATACTTATGGCTCCCACTCTTGCGTGGCTATGTGAGACGCCACAAGCTGTAGTGCGATTTTCGCTTCCAGCATGCACGCACGTGTTCGCCAATCTCCATACAAACAAAACAGAGTACTACTACTATCGTTCGTCCGCGAACTGCTCATTACAACCAACACAATTGTCATCTTTGATAATGACTGATGTAAGCCGAAAGCTCAGAAAGGATTAAATAAAAACATGTATCAATATTGTGATTTTCTTTCCTCTTTCAACGATAATGCTATTAACTTATCAGACGATATGAAAAAAGTTTACATCAAATAAATTGACAAAACCTGTACTATATATATAAGCAAAGGTTACGAATGGAAGTATATTTCACATTTAATATTTACTTTAAAAGTGCTCAATACAAAAGTAGAGTACAATTATTATTATTATTATTATTATTATTATTATTATTATTATTATTATTATTATTATTATGTCATTTTTCATCATATTTCGATTTCTGCTTTGGTCTCACTACCAACCAAGTCTGCGGGGAGACCTAAGGCAGGTAGTGGCGTGTTGTTATGGCTCCATTTCATGTTTTTCTATCTTCCCTCTCATCTCCAGCATTACATAGATAAAGTTTTCCTTAGTGTGTGGGCTGTACTTAATAAGACAATTTTTTGTATGTCTCTTAAGCTGGGGTTTCCAGGGATTCTTTCAATGTGTTGTTTTGTTCCATTTTTTATCATTCCAAGTGCACCTACTATCACTGGCACAACTCTTGTTTTCAATTTCCACATTTTTTCTATTTCAATTTCCAGGTCTTTATATTTTGACAGTTTTTCAAATTCCTTGATTGCTATGTTACAATCCGCTGGACAAGCCATATCAATTAATAGACAAGTTTTCTCCTTCTGGTTTTTAACAATAATGTCTGGCCTGTTTGCTTCAATTTTTCTGTCTGTGTAGATGGTGTAATCCCATAGAATGGTTACATCTTCTATTTCTGTAACCGGTGCTGGGTGATGTTCATACCAGTGTTTGCCTACAGCTTTTCCATAATGTTTGCATATTGCCCAATGTAAATATTGCCCAACTCTATCGTGGCGATTTTTATATTCATTTGGGGCAAGCACAGAACAGCCTGAGATTAGGTGGTCTATTGTTTCTTGGTGTTTATCACAAAACCTGCATTTTGGATCCATATTATTATGCATAATATTTGCCTGAAAGTTTCTCGTGAAAAGACTTTGGTCTTGTGCTGCAAGAATAAATCCTTCAGTTTCGGACTTTAATGCAGATGCACGTAACCATCGATGAGTATTAACTTTGTCAACATTGGATTTATTGGCACGTACTGGATATTGGCCATGCAGAGGTTTGTCTTGCCAGCGCTGTTTCATCTGTTCAAGAGCTTTATCTTTGGCTTTCATTTTCATATTCTTTGCCGCAATAGTCGGCTCTTGGCTTCCGTTCTGCTTTTCTACAGAATCTACTAACTGTAAATCTTGTTTGAATTTACTGCCTTCTTTTATGATTGAATATTTTTTCTTTCTTTCTTCATGTTGCCTTACTAATTGTAACATCCAATCCTTTGTTGTTTCTATGTATGTTAGTAAGCCAATAGTTGTTGTCTTGTATGACAATTCCAGCTGAATAAGACCTCTTCCACCGTCTTTACGGGGTATGTATAGACGGTCTACATCAGCCTTTGGATGATGCATCTTATGCTTAGAAAGAAGCTTTCTTGTTTTAGCACCCATTCGCCTGATGTCGTTTAGAGTCCAGTTTAAGATGTTAAAGCTATATTGGACAACTGGGATTGCAAGGCTATTAATGGCCATAACTCTGTTCTGTGAATTTAATTCAGTTTTTAATATCATTCGTAGCCTTCTATAGTACTCTTTACGCACTATTTCTTTCATTTTTTTATGGTGAATGTTTTCGCTCTCATTTACACCTAGGTATTTATAAGCTTCTTCTGGTTTCAATTCTTTTATTGTTACAGCAGGGTCTAAGCTAATTGAGGATGTTTCTTGTATTGATCCACGTAAAACTGTAGCTTTAGCACATTTATTCAAATTAAATTTCATTCCAATGTCTTCGCTGAAGCATTTTACAGTTTGCAGAAGACCTTCCAGCTCATTATCAATCTTAGCATATAACTTTAAGTCATCCATGTAAAATAGATGGCTTATTTTCTTTTGGCCTATTTTATAACCGCATTCTGTCTTATTAAGTTGACTGGTTAGTGCTATTAATGATATGCAGAATAGTAAGGGAGATAAAGAATCACCTTGAAATACACCTCTTTTGATGTTTATTTCATCAGACTTATAGGTTCCATTTATATGATTGAGGTAAAGGGTTGTTTTCCATATAGACATGCACTGTTTGATGAAATTGATGATGACGGGCGATATCTTGTATATATTTAAAGTCTTTAAAATCCAGGAATGTGGCACACTATCGAATGCCTTTCGATAATCTATCCAGGCAGTACTAAGATTTTTCTTTGTACTGTAGCAGTTTTCCAGGATCATTTTGTTAATTAGCAATTGGTCTTTACATCCATAACAGCCACGTTTGCACCCTTTTTGTTCAAGCGGTATCATGTCATTTCTTTCTAAGAATAAATATGTCTGTTTTGTTAAAATAGATGTTAATAGTTTATATGTTGTCGGAAGACATGTAATTGGTCTGTAGTTTTTCGGGTTGTTTGTGTCACCATTCTTGGGTAGAAGAAATGTAATTCCTTTGGTCATCCATGCAGGAATTTTAGTGGGATCGTCAACCATTTCTTGAAGTTCTTTGGCTAGTGTTTTATGTGCTGTATTTAAATAATATAGCCAAAAGTTAGGAATTTTATCTATACCTGGGAATTTCCAATTGTGTGCTTTTTTTAGTGCAAATTTAACATCATCTTCTGTAATTCCAGACCATGTCTGTTCTGGTTTATTTTTCATTCATTCTATCTCTTGCGCAATCCAATGTACTTCCTTGCTATGTTCTTTAGGGCAAGCCCATATCTTTTCCCAGAACTGTGTGACTTCTTCCATTCTGGGGGGGGGGGGGGGGACTGTCACTTCAATTCTTTTTTTTTTCTATTTCCCTGTAAAATCTCTTTGTATCAGTTTGAAAAATCTTGTTTTGTCTGTAAAATCTTGCTCTTTTCTCATAGCGTCTTATTCTTTGAGCCTTCAGTTGGATTTTTGGCTTTATTTTTTCTTTATTTGATAAGACTTCATTTTCATTTCTAATGTTATATTTTCTTTCGGCTCTTCTGCTTTTCCTAGTTCTTACATTTATTCCTCTACTCAGTTCATCCAGTACTGATAGTTCACTTCTAAGTTGTTCGATTTCTTTTTCTATTTTTCTTTTCCAAGGTGGATCTTCATGTCTGCGAGACTGCCTTGTTTTTATTTTGATATTCAATTTTTTTGTTGTTGCTATTGTTGATACATATATTGCTTCGTTGAGATTTGTATGAGTGTCTTCATCCAATATTAATTTCAGTGCTGCATTGCAGAGTTTAATAGTTCGGAGGTTATGTTTTGTTGGTTGTAATTTTGGGAACTGTTCTCGTTCCTCCATTGTAATATTTTGTATTTGACTTAGATGGTTCTTTATTTCTACCTTGGCTTCCTGTATATTGTTCTTATTTTCCGTCAAATAATTATCTTCGATGTTTATTATTATTATTATTATTATTATTATTATTATTATTATTATTATTATACAGGCATACTGCAACTGAGCTATAAAGCTTCGGTGTTAAAACACTATGAAAAGACAGTAAAACGTGATTCATTTATTTTGTAATATATAAATAAGAAGATTTAAAAATATATATATACATAAAATTAAAATAAAATAAATAAATAAATAAATAAAAATCCTTATATACATTTAACCTATATATTACAATATAAATTAACCGCATTTTACTGCCTGGTGACAGTGTTTTATCACCGAAACTTTATCGCTGTCAAGTTGCAGTATGCTAGTATTATGATAATAATAATTATGATATATATATATATATATATATATATATATATATTATGATATATATATATATATATATATATATACAAACACCCACCTCAGAGAGAAGATGCGATGAAGTATGCTCGCTGATTAAATGATAGCATGAGACTTGACTCTTTAAATACTTTCATGGCTTTTGCTCCAACGAACTTCAGTCACTGATGCCTCTGCAACAGGTGTTTACTCGTGCAACCAGACTGGCAACTGGGTCTCACCTATTCACTGTCAGATCAACCAAATGCATACGACAATTCTACTCCAGCAGCTTCTTTTCTCGCACTTCCCTCCTGTCGAACTAGCTTCCATATTCTTGCTTTCCTGGCGGCTACTGCCTACAGGAATGTAAATGCAATGTCAATACTCTAACCACTTGACTCTAGTTCTTTCTTCACCACCCTGTATATCCTTTCCTTTCCATCTTTGCAATTGTCATCACACCTGTATTCCCATTTTCTCTTTCTCCTTTCTACCTGGTTCATCTTTCTCTTCACTCTCTCCTATCTAATCTTTTTACTCTCATGTAGCCCCCTAATCTTTGTACTCTTATGTAGCCCCCCAATCTTTTTACTCTTATGTAGCCTCCTAATATTTATACTGTTATGTAGCCTCCTAATCTTTTTACTCTTACATAGTCCCCTAATCTTTTGACTCTTATGTAGCCCCCAGCACATCAGTGGCGTTACCGCCTTGCTCGTGGTGATACGATTAAAACAAAGACCTTTTATTTAGGTTCTAACTTCATCAATTCCCATTGAAGAAATCTGTGCCGTGTCACTCGTCGACAGTGTGAAATCTCATCTGGGATGTTTAAGATACTGACTGCTATTCTCTTGCATGGTTTTATGCATCCATCTACCCAACAGCTTTTCTCACGGGTACACATTTCAGGCACCATTAGACGCACACGTTTTAACCTTTAGTGTCAGCACTGACACAAACTGATTCGCATATTTGCACCCTAGCCAGAGGTCAACTTTGTTTCTTTGACAGCCTGGTGTTTAAATTGAGATCAACTCTATTCTGGTAAAATGCCATAAAGTGATTGACAAAGTCCGGTGTTTAATAAAATGCAATGTTACCTTTAATCATTTAGTCTCATGCTTCCATTACCTTATACGACGACACCATTACAGTAACACCTTTGAGTGTAAACTGCAAAAAAAAAAAACACTAGCTGTGTCTTAATGAAACACATTATCAGCTGACATAGTATATATCTGAAGAAAGAATTCCTTTTCAATATTAGAAGGTGCTGTATATGCTGAAAGATAACTTCTTTTTTTTTTTTTTGGCTTCTGATGTAAGTTTACAAGTCTAAATCTATTTTCTTCTGATAGCAAGAAGCAATGGCAAGTCTCATAACAGACAAACATGAAAGCTTTCAAAATTGATACATCAAAGCAACTCGTTTTATGTTTATTTGCTTTTTCGAAATATTTACACAACCTGTAAAACGACGTTGATAAGTTAATGGGAAACACAGCAGTTAATTTTCTCGCTAGTTCAACTTTCCTATTTTTGCAATAATGAAAAGTTCATTCTTTTATTTTCAAACTTATCAAAATAAATTGAACCCACAGAAATTTAACAGAGCGTCATTTTCATTTCAGAATGGAATACAAACTGACTTCAAATATACGGGGGAACAAAATGTCAGACAGTTTTAACTATAGACTTACTAATTTGTGAGCTGATAAAAAGCATTCCTTTCGTTTTGAACATTTTTTTATTTTTTTTTGTCGCTTAATTTTTCAAATTTCAGAAAATACAATCTTTCAGAATATTTTTTTCTGTTTTCAGTTCTTACCTTGTTGATGTCTACAATAAACTTAGATAATTAGACTTTTTTCTTTTCTTTCCTATTTTTTATAATCGAGTTTGGAACAGCAGGGAGATGGTTAATATTTATTTCTTCGGCCTTGTGTCATACTTAACCAAACTCCTTACAACTTACAAAGTTTATCTAGAATTATCATCAGAATTATCAGAAGGTGATTATTGTTATCCTCAGAAGGTTGGTTGACAGCAGAAGGTTGGGGATTAGCGGTTGGAGATTAGTGGTTGGAGATTGGAATGAGTGGATTTGTGTGGAAGAATAGTGGAATAATGTGGAATAGTGAAAAATAAAAATATATATTTTTCATGTTAAAATAGAAATTTATTAAAAGAAAAGAATAACAAGAAGAGGTAGTAGTTAAAGTTCAATAAGAACTTTTATCCAGAATAATCATCAGAATTATCAGAAGGTTTTCGTTAGAAGGTTTGTGGATATTTCTGGAAGAATAGTGGAGTAGTGTGTGGAATAAAAATATATATTTTTCATGGTAAAATAGAAATTTATTAAAATAATAAAATAACAAGAATAGGTAGCAGTTAATGTTCAATGAGAAAATTAAGGGTATCAAGAGTTGAAGAAATGTTCGTAGTAGTAATTTGTTGGAAAGAGTTTATGTGTACGTATGTATGCATGTATGAGCGTTTGTTTGGTAGGAATGTCTTTGGATGGAGAAGACAAAGAAAAAGGAATCAGCACACGAGAAAGAATGAAAAAGAGGACAAATGTCGGAGTTAACTCGAAGCTTCTCCCGTTACATTTTAGCTTGTCGTCTCTGCTGCTTCAATCACTGACTGGCACTGATCTGATAAAAAATTCTTTATAGTCATTCAGATTTTTCGCAATGAATCGCTAAGTCTTTATGGTCTTGCAAGTCGCTTCCATTGGTCAGAATATCGATTTAACATCTACTGTCGAAATCCGGTTTCGACCTTTTTCTTTAAGCATATGGTCAATCGTTTTTTTCTGTTTGGTAAAACCAGGATTTCACAGTCATTGAGAATTTTTGTAAAAGTGAAGAAAAACGTTGGCGTTATTTATTAATATCCTACCACACAAGTTCCCCCCAAGCAAAGCAACAAAAGCCATTAAAACTGGAAGTAGGAGAGATACAAACAGGAACATCCCTAAGGAGTGAGAACACAAGGAGAGTAATCAGGAATTGTCAAGCTTTAAATTTTTTTTAGATTAAAGTTGGATGGACTTTTTAATCATATTCACCCCAAGCAAGGCCAACCAAGATGCAAAGATGACAGATGAGGGAGAAATAAAAACAGGAATATTGCTAAGAAGCGAGAATAAACGAGGACAGAAGCTAGCGGTTGACATAGCATTTAGCCGGAAAGTATAGAGACGGAAGGGAGTTCCACAAGCAAAAAGTACGACGAAAAATCTGTTAGCAGAGAATTTAAAATTACATTTTTATCATCTATGTGCTAAATTCTTTCAGGACGTAGGCGATCACGGCTTTCCATGTCTCCCTAGCCTTGGTGGCTCTTAGCAAGCTTTCACCTGTTCCCCATTCAAACCCCACTTTGCCATCCACTAGCTCAAGACTATAAATCTAGAATATAAATGTATAGAAACTAGCGTGGCCACAAAATGAGGGGTCAGTTTATACATTGATTATAATATAGAATTGATCCCCAATTTTATATCCACATTATATTTTCTTATAAAGAGCATATATATTCTTCTTCTATGTGCCCTGTCCCTTCAGGACGTAGGCGATCATGGCTTTCCACGTCTCCTTATCCCTGGTGGCTCTTAGCATGCTTTCTCTTGTTACACCACCCAAACCCCGCCCTGCCATTCACTATCTCAAGACCATAAATCTAGAATATAAATGTATTGAAACTAGCATGGCCACAAAATGAGGGATCAGGTTATATAGTGATTATAAAATAGAATTGATCCCGATTTTATACGCACATCATAATTTTTTATAAACAGTTGGCATATATATTCTTTCACTCTGTGCCTTGTTCTTTCAGGATGTAGGCGATCACGGCTTTCAACGTTGCCCTATCCATAGTAGCTCTTAGGAGACTTTCTCCCGTTACCGCACAAAAACCCCATTCTCCAATCCACCTCCTCAGGCCCTTCAAATATGTTATCTGCTGCTTTTCCCTGCCTCTCTCCTTTTATCTGACCTGCGAGTGTTAGATTCTCTAAGCCCACCTTCCTTATTACATGTCCCAGGAACTTCAGCTGTCTTTCTTTGATGTTAAGTATTAGTTTCCTATTCGTTTCCATCTCCTATCTGACCTGTGAGTATCAGATTCTCCAAGCCCTCCTTCCTCATTACATGTCCTAGGAACTTCAGCTGTCTTTTCCTGATGTTAAGTATTAGTTTCCTTTTCGTTTCCATCTCCTGACCTGTGAGTATCAGATTTTCCAAGCCCTCCTTCCTCATTACATGTCCCAGGAACTTCAGCTGTCTTTTCCTGATGTTAAGTATTAGTTTCCTTTTCGTTTCCATCCTCTATCTGACATGAGAGTATCAGATCCTCTAAGGTTATTTGTGCGCAAGTGAATGCAAGAAATTCACCTGCAATTCGAACTGTTATCGATTATTATGTAAGCATAAATCTAATTTTGCTCGATAAAATTTTAGAAAACTAATCAAAAGCGAGGATGTGCGTTGTCGTGCAGTGGATAACGGTCCCAAAAACAAGAAATCGGAGAGCCGAGTTCGAATTCCAGTTGAATACTCTTCATTCACTTACGCGCAGATATCCTTAAATTCTTTTTTGTCCCTTCAGGTATGGGTTAGCAGGGTAGATTGGGTTCTATAGCCTTGGTTGACAACCAGTCTACCGCAGAAAGCAATGGCAACCTACTGTGGGATAATGTTCTGCACAGTCAGTCACGTCTCTTTCGAGACATGATCGCCAGACGCGTGTATCTAATATGGCACATAACTGACTGACTGAATATAATAGTTGGAAACATAATTAAAGCTTCTGCTGGGCAAAAAGTGGGGGATCAGTTTTTTCAATTGTTATGAAGTAATAAACTGATCCCCCACTAATTATACTTAATATAATAATGTAATATAATCTCACTCAAGCTATGAGTTAAATGGCAGGACAGTTGGGTTCTATAGCCTTGGTTGGCAACAAGTCTACCGCAGAAAGTAATGGCAAACTACTGCGAGAAAATCTTCTCTCCAGTCTGTTATGACTTTATCGAGACATGATCGCCCAAGCAGTCATCACGTATGGAACTTAATCTCTGATTTGGATAAATGAAGAGACAGATTGGGTTCTATAGCCTTGTCTGGCCACCAGTCTACCGCAGAAAGCAATGGCAACCTACTGCGGGATAATCATCTGCCCAGTTAGTCATGTCTCTTGTTTATACAGGGTGGTTCAAAAGTAGGTGAAGCGTAGGTGGGATAGGGCTGTGTATCGCTTATATTATAACAATGATGATCAATAGAATTATGGTAGAATTATTATAGTACTCAATAAAATTTAATCGTCAATGTTTAAAAATTGTATAAGTAATTATAATTTTATATGTAATCTCAAAATAAATGTTACCATTAACTACCCACCTACTTTTGAACTACCCTTTATAGGAAAGAGTCAGGAAAGTTTCTGGTTGCACCTCAACCGATCACTGATTTCTCGACTTAGATATAAACAAGTGTCGCATGTGACCGTGAAAAAATTGGAAGAATCGTTAGACGGCATCAACGAAAAATTCTTGAGACGAGCAGCTGCTGTATCGAATTTTATGCCTTCAAAATTCTAATAAAATATGTAGACATTAGTATGTGTTAGGTCTCGTTGGTTTGACCTGTCGCTGCCGGCTTCCGTCATAGCCGTTGACGAAGACAAAGTGGAGAAAACGATAATGTGCGTTGTGTTACAGTGGATATCGGCTCGGAACGAAAAATAGGAGAGCCGAGTTCGAATTCCAGTTGAATTCGTTGCATTCACATACTCACAAATACCCTTTGGAAAGATATTAATCCGTCCCTTCTCCCTCCGGTTACGGGTTAAATAAATTCAGTCCAGTCAGTCATGTCTCTTTCGAGACATGATCACCCAAGCGTGTAACACGCATAGCACTTAACTAACTGATCCAAGTAAGAAAATATCTACGATATAACCTCAGTTCTTATATTTGATTCGTCCTAAGAAATTGTTCAAAAATTGATTTCTTTGAAACCCGAAACAGTTTTTCCGATAAGAACTAATCGGCAGCTTTGATCCCATGTTTCTTTCTCTGCTGTGTGCATCTGATTTCGGCATCGAAAAATTCACCGCTACATCAAAGATATGCGTTCCCCTTTCATGTTCCGCCATTATTTGCTTTTTCATTCCAATTGTATCTCTCACGACATTCCTCTTAGATTTGTTACTATCACTAACTTTCTTCAGAGCCATTAGAGCGTTTATACTAATGAAATAACATATAAAAATACGACACGACTCATATTGATGTACTGAGTGTACAAAAGCATTAACGGAAGCCAACGAGTAACTAACACAACCATGTTTTGGGGTATTTCTCGACTTGATTCGTGCTCATTCGGCTGTCACCATTTTTATTCGAGAATTGAATTCCGAAGTCGAATTTTTCTTGAAAAATTTGTTTGCGAATTGATTTGTTCAAGACGAAGAGCATTCAAGAACCGGTTGATTAAGTTGTTGATTTTTTATGACTAATCAACACTTTGTAGGTTATTTAAAGCCAGAAAATAATTTTCGACTGCAAGAATATTTTTTTCCTGATCTTCATTAACAATCTCCCCGATGTAATCAGTTTCTAAGTAGGCATATATGCTGACGACACCACCATTTACTCCCGCCTCGATCAAAAATCTGCCGAGATTGACAAAGCGAACCTCGCTTCTGAGCTTGAAAAGGACCTCCAATCCGTGGCGGACTGGGATAAGAAATTCGAGCTAAAAGAAAACGTACAACCAGATTTCCAAAAAAGGGTTTTTTTTTCTTACTGTCTAGCACTTCTCTACTAGCAGCGTTTCGTTATCTTCGCGTAAAGTCAACGTACTAAAGGAATTTTTCGAATAATGCTCTCGAAATAATTCGCTCGAGCAATTCACACAGAAAAAATCTCTTCAATGACGCACAACACCGGAATGATGCACAATACAGAACAGTATTTAGTTGCCTCCCAAATTGATACAAAATGTGGCACAAGGCCTTTTTAATGTGAGGAATCCGGGCCATATCAGTCGATCATGTCCCGAAAAAGACATGACTGACTGGGCAGAAGATAATCCTGCAATAGGTTGCGATTACTTTCTGCGGTAGAATGGTTGCCAGCCAAGGCTATAGAACCCAATCAGTCCTGGATAGATAGAGTGAGAAGAGATAGATTATATTACATTATATTAAGTAGAATTAGTGGGGGATCAGTTTATTACTTCATAACGATGAAAACAGATCCCCCACTTTATGTCAAGTGGAAGTTTTAATTACAGTTAAGTGCCATATGTGATACACGCTTTGGGCGATCATGTCTCGAAAGAAACATGATTGACTGAGCAGAAGAGTATCCCGCAGTAGGTTGCCATTGCTTTCTGCGGTAGACTGGTTGCCAACCAAGGCTAAATAACCCAAACTGTCCTGCCATTTAACTCATAACTGGAGGGAAGAGACGGATTAATACTTTTTCCAAGGGTATTTGTGTGTAAGTAAATGCAAGGAATTAAACTAGAATTCGAACTGGGTTCCTCGATTTGTCATTCTGAGTCGATATCCACTGCACCACAACGCACATGCCTTGTAATAGTACTTGTGGTGAAAATATATACTTGGTTGCAGAACAAATTGACTGGTAGGTCCCAAAGATTAAATAAGAATATGCCAGCTGTTTCCAATATTTTTTTTGTATTTTTAACACAAATACAACTGCTTTTTTCTTTTTTTTTTTTTGTCTTTCCCACGAAAGAAACATTACAGGTGAATTAACTTAAAATTTTAGCTTCTTCCTTGAAACACTACCAGAAACTTTTCTCGATGTCAATATACTAGGTCTATCAATTTTTCTCCAAGTCTTTTAAATATTTATAGTAATATTGGACCCAATTGTATCCGATTGGATACAGTTGGGTCTGATTATATCCAACTGTAATTTTGTTTTTATATTGTTAATCATAACAAAAACATTTTTTTTTCTTTGGAGATGTTTCGCTCAAAGTTTTGCTATTTTTTTTCTTTTCGTTTGTCGATTTTACCCAATGTATTTACGATGTTGACATACTTTTTGTTTCTTTTCCAGGTTTTAGATTTACATCAAGTACACTTACACATTGCTAGCACTTTTTTTTTTTTGTTTGTTTCTAAAGAAACAATTACTTTTAAAATGCTTACCACCACAACTGTGTCAAGTATTAGGCATTTTATTGTATTTTTTACTGTTTTGATGAATTAAAAAGCGTCTATTTTTTCCTTATATAGTAAGACGCAATGTATTTGTGAAATATCTCTCCTCAAGTATCAAGTTTTAAATTCACCATACGTTGACATTCTTCAGCTCTGTTTTGGAGAGTTATTTTTGAATCCATTTCTAGTTAAGTCAAAATTCTGAAACTTATTCCCGATTCCTTCTTTGGAGCTAATCCCTGAACGAATGAGCCGGAAGTTAACTCATTTAACTTATGCTTCCCACATATTCTTCCCACATATTCTGTGTAGGTGACAAAACCGTCATCGTCACACTTTACTGGGTTTTGACAACTTTATCGTGCTTTAAATAATCAGCTTCTATCTTCGAAAATTTTTGATAATATCTCTACAGTTTCCTCAGAATTTATCTCTCCTGGTTGTTTTGCAAAATAAAATGTATGTATCTTTCATTTTCAGCAGACGACAATTTTCTCAATAATTGTCGGACTTCCTTTTCATCATTCCAATCGCCTCTGGAGTGAATGAGTGAATTTTCTTCCGTCATTTTCTCAAACAATAATTCTTAAAAGATTTGTTGTTGTTTTTGTGACTGAATTTGCCATTCATGTTGGTTATACAAAAATACAAACATATAATATATATATATATATGTGTGTGTGTGTGTGTGTGTGTGTATTATATGACATATATATGCTATATCTGAACGTATTTATAAATGGAACTTTGTCTCTGTGTGTGCCTGTGTGTTCTTTACCTATAGACTCCGAAACGGCTGAACCGATTTTTTTGAAAATTTACACAGTTGTACTATAACCGTATGCGAGTGTTCTTAGCTAGATCTTGTGTCGATGTACCCCCGATAAATATCGAAAATCGATGATCGAAAAAATCGGGTTTTAAAAGGAGTCATCCGATTTTAATCAAATTTGATACACTCATAGACAAAGATATAAGAAACGATATTCAGAAATTTCAAGGTTGCAGTTCTTACAATATTGCAGAAAATCGAAATATATATATATATATATATATAAGGCAAGATGTTTGTGTGTGTGTCTGTTTATCTGTCTGTATGTCCTTTATACAAATCCACAATTTTATCTGATTCTCACCAAACTTCACACAGATATTCTTTAGGCTTCTGATCAGTTTATGGGTGACTTATTCTTTCCAATTTCTCTCCGATATTGGAACTCGATACCCCGATATCCAATCAGGTCTGATCAAGATCAGGATTTCAGCCCTTTTATGGTGGTTCTTGCTGCAGAATCTAACTTAGTAAAATTATAGTTTTTAGACTTAAACATTAGTAGATCTTCTCAGACGACTCATTTTCCTCGATATTGGAAATCGATACCTACGGTTTCGCTTTGACTGGAAACAACTATTGCTTTTTAGTCTTTCGTGCCAACGTCCAAAGAGTATGAGCTCCAGGACCATGGATTAGTTTTAAAGCTTTCATTACACCCGAGCAACGCCGAGCTATACTGCTAGTATGCTATATAACACATAAAAGTATACAGCAATATAAATATATAACAATAAAGCATTGTATACATGTGTTATATGACATATAAGTATATACAGCAATACAAACATGTAAAGCAATATATATATATATATATATATATATATATATATATATATATATATATATATATATGTCACCATGCAGTGTGGCTATAGAAGAATCCAAAGGAGCATCCTATACATACAGTGGTAGGATAACTCTCTAAGAGAGCTCTAAACATATATGTATATAAATACATAGAGAACAAATATAAGAAAGATTAAGGCAGACACGTTATTTCATGGTAAATCGGAAGTATGGCCTATTTCAGGCGAACCATCATCAGCTTCCGTCTTTATAAGATTCATAAAAACTTAAAAAAACGAATAAAAATAATGGTCGCTCCCTTAAAAGAGAATTATAAAAGAATCCAAAGGAGTATCCTATACATACAGTGCTAGGATAACTATCTAAGAGAGCTCAATATATATTAAGGAAGTGACCATTATTTTCATTCGTTTTTTAGGTCTTTGTGAATCTCATTCGTGTTAAATCCTTTCAAAATAAAGACAGAAGCTGATGATGGTTCGACTGAAATAGGCCTAAACTACCGATTTACCATGAAATAACATGTCTGCCTTAATTTTTCATATATATATATATATATATATATATATATATATATATCCGAGTGAATTAGGAACGAAGAAAAACTTACAACGTCCAAAATATTAATTTAAAACAGTGCTCGATATATAATATACAGCTGTGAATATTTATTATAAATTTTTTTTAAATATATATCCACTACAAATTGTACATTTTGTTTCGACATTGGACTTCCAATATCTCATCATCTTCAAAATTCTTACGGAAAATTTACAAGACTTATTCCCTTATCGCTAACCCCCACCAACATCCAACACACAACTCCCAAATATAAGAAAAGAGGTCTTTCATTCCTTTCCACACCACCTGATGAGACATTAGAAGTCCAATGTTGAAACAAAATGTACAATTTGTAGTGGATATATATATTTTTTTAAATTGTACATGTATGACACTTTCATTTAAGTGTCAAAAAGTTGACTGACGAAATTAATTAAATGGAAATTAATTAAATAATTATTAATTAAATCATGATAATAATTATTTTATTAAACCATTATAAAAATAAGTTCATTCTGGGTATACAACAGTTTTAAGAACCAGGTGTAGTAAACCGAGTTCATTAAGTATAAAAATATCTAGACGCAAGCGAAAGGCTGACCTATAAAATGTCACTAAAACAAAACACTCTGCAGGTGTGATGACCTGTTAAAATTTTTTCAATTTCAAAATATAAACATATTTTGAGCGTGGAAAACAGGTGGGTCGCTTTACCCGGGGATTGAGTGCAAGTATGGCACAAGGTAATAAATCATTGATCAACCAACCACAGGGCCTGCTTCTTGTTACCCACCCCAATGACTGCGACTAATTGGCTGATTATCTAAACCAATCAGATGCAACCCAGGGGGGTTGTTACGACGATAGCCATTGGCCGGTGATCCCTATTGTCTGACCAATTAGGAGCTAATTATTCGGGATTCGGGCCCATAAATAGAGAACACCCAGAGCAAAAAAATAGAGTCGGTTCATTCTTCGCTACCCAGAACCGAATCCGTTGTCACTGCATACTCCATCATTGACACTGCCTAATTGCAGTTAAGATTTCTTCGAGTTAAGGAAACTTTTTCCGCCAGTCAACTACATTCACCCCCTCCCCACTTCGCGGTGTTTGTTTTACCTTGATAAGAAATTATTGTATACCTGTGTAAAAAAACGTTTGTTACTGTTTATAACAAACATTTTTCGTCATTTCTTTGATGGTGTGCCAACTATTCTTCTTCTCCGACGCCAAATTCAACACTCCATCGACTGAATTGTATCCACCCCCACCTTTCGCGGATCTTAAGAAGCAACGTGGGCGCGGAAGGAATCAGAGAACAACCGGTCTGGAACATATGGTAATCACGAAACCATCGGCCAACCCGGTATCGTGAAAATATAGTACCACACATATTCTAAAATATAATTTATAATATATATATATATATATATATATATATATATATATATATATATATATGACATTTTTATAGTTTCTATAATCAATGAGACAAAGTGTTGTAAAGTAATTGACAGCCCTGCAGTTGAAATGTTGAAATGGCCTATGTCTAAAATGGTTTATTTGAGTAAAGTATAGTAGTATATAAGCTGTTATATTCAAGTGTCATTCAAGTAATATTTGCATTTATTACTTGGGCAACTATTGCTTTCCATTTTCATTCTTCGTTTGAACAGTGCTTCACATTTGGCAAGGTGGGCAATATTCAGCATTCTTATAGCAGCATTGTTTTGTGTAATTATACTCTAGTTGCTTATGTCTTGTACAATTCGAACAGTTATTACCCAAGGACTGCCATAAGTCCCGGCATTTATCTTTGAAAAACGTACCATTTTGCCAGCTAGTGTAAAACCCTAACCCATCTTTCTACTGTTGCTTTAGTTGACTATTTCCATGAAAGTGTCAACATCTGGATAACCCACTGTGTCCATCTAATGGTGCTTGGCATTCATCGCAAAAAAAGTACCAGAAACATCAATTTGCATGTATTTCTTCATCAAACTTACACATTTATTGATATTTTATTGTTTCTTTTTTATTATTTAACAATATGTCAACTGATATGGATCATTTTGTTATTTATTATCTGAGCCAGTCCATAGGTTCACAAACAAGTGTGTTTCTATGAAATTATAAAAATATGAAAACTGTCTAGTTAAAGAAAAATAGACATTGTTTTAAAAACATTTGATTGTTCAAAGTTAAAGAATGTGGGAAAAATTCCCCAGATTAGGAAATGTAGAAACAGAAATATATGTATACTAAAATAAATATCATTACATTGAAGGAATGTAATTGATTGTTTTGATAACTAGTGTGGCCAAGATCAAATAATGTGGGCTTCAAAATGTTTGTGAAGAATGTGCCTAAAAGATGTAGTCACTTATATAAAAGACAGATAAGTGGTAGAAGCCAGTCAGTCAGCAGAACTCAGACCAGAACTCCGACCGAGAAAGACATAAAAAAAAACAGTGGATAGTCTCTGGCTGGCTCAATGCTTGTGTAGTGACCCCTACGACCACACCTTCAATTCCCGAGCCACATCACCTAAAGAGTGAATAAAAGATATGCTGATTTTTTTTTAATCATCTCACCCCAAGCAAGGCATTCTACTGCCACAGTTGCGCAGGGGGTTACATAGAGGAAAGTGATGAGAAAAAGAGGTTAATTATAGGAAATGTCAAGATGAGGGTAATAGACGGATGAGGATACCGAGGATGGGGGTGGAGTAGATGGGAAAAGAGCTTGAGATGGATGCGAGTTAGTGTGATAGGAGATGTCCATGACCTTACATTTAAATTGCTGGAGATTTTAGCTGTCAGGGAAGCAAGTATATGGAAGGGAATTCCACAGGTGGGAAGTGCGTGAAAAGAAGCTGTTAGAGTAGAAATTGCTGTTACATTTTATCTGTTTCACTGAAAAGTGTGGGACCTAGTTGCTAATCTAGTAGCTTGTATAAATTCATACCTAGGGGACATTTATTTATATACCAGTGCTAATGTTTGTCAATTTTATCATTTTGAAAAAGACATGTGATTTTATAAGAGAAGATAAATTTTATGACCACATCGTCAAATTAATAATCATCGTTCAATTGAAGGGTATACAAAAATTTAATGCCAAAATATGAAAGTTTTAAATGCAATTTTTTTTACTCTATAAATAATTTAATAACAAAACCTAGGTATTTTATGATTAATTTTTAGCACCATATCAACCTCCATGGGTTGCTTAAAGGCAAAATTTAAATATTTTGTACACAGTTTTATTAAGATAATAATAGTTTTAGTGATACAAGTTTACTAGTTAACCTATAGTGAGGGGAAGTGGTGAAGTGATGATTTTCTCAAGGGTATTTTTACATGTGAATATAATAAACCTAACTAGAATTAGAACTCAGCTCTCAGATTGAAAATTCTTCATCATACTTTCCACTCATCTAAGCTTACAGCACCAGATATTCCCAAGACATCACCCATCTAGGCACTGACCAAACTCAATGTTGCTTAACTTTGGTGATTATACAGGAACTGGTGTTCTAATGTGATGTGTCCATTTCTCATGTGCGTTAGCACATACGTGAATAGAACAAACCTAACTGGAATTGGAACTTGGCTATCAGATTAACAATTCTGGGCCATTCTCCATCATGGTTTCTACACATCAAATTTTAGAGCATCTGATATTCTTAAGCAGTAACCCATCTAGGCACTGACCAGGATCAATTTTGCTTAACTTTGGTGATCATACAAGAATTTTAATGTCATTTCCTTACATTTTAATATCATTTTCTCATATTACTATTTTAATATTGTTATGTTAGCAAGAAAAGGCAATATGTTATAATAATGTAATAACAATATTCATTTATTAGGTTGTCCCAAAAGTTCGTAAACACTTGCAAAAAATTGAAATTTTACTCGCCAAGTAATCTAAGGTTACCAGAAAACACTTGCAAAAAATTGAAATTTTACTCGCCAAGTAATCTAAGGTTACCAGAAAACACTTGCAAAAAATTGAAATTTTACTCGCCAAGTAATCTAAGGTTACGAGAAAACACTTGCAAAAAATTGAAATTTTACTCGCAAAAAATATTTATTACTCAAATTATTACTCAAAATAAAGACCATCATTTTCCAAGACTTTCTGCCATTGATCTGCAAGCTTTCGGATCTGGTCAAAGTACCATTCAGCCGGCTTCGAATCTCAACGCCATCCAGCTCTTCAAACCTCGTCTTTGATCTTCCTGGCGGTGTGTGGCTTGGCATTGTCCTGCTGCATCAAAGGGCGCTTTTTGGTTAATCAGAGCCGGGTACTTTTGCTTCAACTTTTCGTAGACCCGCTGAAGTTGCTAACAGTAAAGTTCGGCACTGATGTCACAATCATTCGGAACCAACTCAAAATGCACGATTCTTTCAAAGTTCCACCAAACGCACAACATGACTTTCTTGCTGAATTGATCTTGTTTTGGAACCGACGGTGTCTCTTGCCCTTTCTGAACCCATTGCTTGTCTCGATTGTGCTGGACCAGATAGATCCATTTTGCAAGTGTTTACGAACTTTTGAGACAACCTAATATTTAAGTGTTTTTAGTGCTTTTGAGAATGCTTACTCAGATTGAAATATTAACGAAGAAATAAAAGTATTTAAATATCCAACTGGTTTTCACACCTTTTATTTTATATATAATAATATTTGAAATTATATATGTCAACATGTACCTGATGAATGTACACTACTGGACATAATTATTAGGCCACCCCAGTGTTTAAAAAAATTATGTATTTCATACTATTTTTTAGTATTTATTGGCAAGTGAATTATTGTATATGAAAATAGAATTTTTCTTTTGTTAATATTGCACAATAACATGTGCATCAAATGAATTTACAAATATTTAATAATTATCTATATTGCAGTTTCATCAATGAAAGAATGGAGAAATTTTAGGGTGAATTTTTAGTTCATCTTTGCTTCCTTGCCTTGTAAACTTTTGCAAAGTAATAATAACAAAAGAACCATTCTATTTTCATTTAGAATTATCCACATGGCAATAAATACTAAAAATAGTATGAAATACATCATTTCTTTTAAATAACTGGGATGGCCTAATAATTATGGTCGGCAGGATATATATATATATAGCAAATCTACAGGGGCGATGGGTAAATTGTTGCTATTTGCTTTGTAAACTTTTGCAAAGTAATAATAACAAAAGAACCATTCTATTTCCATTTGGCAATAAATAGTAAAAATAGTATTAAATACATCATTTCTTTTAAAAAAACTGGGGTGGCCTAATAATTATGGCCGGTCAGATAGATAGATAGATAGATAGATAGATAGATAGATAGATAGATAGATAGATAGATAGCAAATTTAGAGGGTGCAAAGTAATAATAACAAAAGAACCATTCTATTTTCATTTGGCAATAAATAGTAAAAATTGTATTAAATACATCATTCTTTTGGAAAAAACTGGGGTTTCCTAACAATTATTGGCAGTAGTGTATATGGACAAAGCTATGTTTTGCACAAGGTTATTTTAGGAGTGCTGAGTAATGACAACTCAGTGCTTTTAAGATTAAAAACAAGTGCCGTGGACCCAGTTAAGAAGTCCAGCAAGACATAATACAACAACCAAAATAGGAAATAACAATATACATATATATATATTAAACACAGCAAAATACAAATATTTGGAACTCTGTTAGTAGAACAATAAATACAGGTTAGAAAGGAATACAATAACTGAGATTCGCAATGGTAGTTACGGTAGCATTCTTGGCTATCTCTGCCTATCGCTCTCTGCTGATCTCCTTCTGCTTTATGCTGATCTCTCTCTCTCTCTCTCTCTCTCTCTCTCTCTCTCTCTCTCTCTCTCTCTCTCTCTCTCTCTCTCTGTCTATCTATCTATCTATCTATCTATCTATCTCTGAGCTCTCCTCTTGTGAGGGGAAGTATATGTAGTTGTAGGAAGAGTTCAATCCGTAGAATGTGTGATACCAGCATGACAACAAGGATGAAGCTTTCTGAAGCTTGCTAACTGACATTATGTAAGTAATAGAAAAATTGTCCACATCTGTCTGCACAGGAGTGTGCATCTGTTCATGCACTGTGTGTACCATTTTGCGTGAATCAGTGTTTCCATATTCTATAAGCATATAAAGAAGTATGGATGTGTCATTCAATAATTGCAACCCCAGATTGCTATTAAAACTATTCATATTCTGTCTTTTTAAGGCTGAGACAATATTCTTGGGCAAACGTAAAAGTCTATGAATGTTTGAATAAGTGCAATAAATGGTGAAGATGAGATACTGGTGTCTTCAATTTCCCAACAGAGATTACACAACTCCTTCAACTAAACCAGGTATGAGCAACATGACAGAAAAAGAGACTTCAAAAACTAACAAAACAAGCCATTTACAAACTCCGACCAAAGCAGAAACAAACTTTAACGATTAAAGAAATAAGATAAGGTCTCCTGTATTAAAGTTTAATCAATGTGTAGTGTGGGATTTTGAAGATACCAAAACTGTGGATGTAATGAATTTGAACAGAGCAAACTTTCAGGCAAGCCTTTATGAATATTAAATGTAAATTGCAAAGCAGATTAATTTAAACTTATAGCTTCACATGAAACAAACTGCCAAAAATAAAGAAAACAATTTACAGAAAAAAATTCATATGCAATAAGAAGTTTCTTGAGTCAAACGTATTTTTCTGATAAAAAAATGTGAAAGAAAACCTCCATACTTCATTAAAAGCCTGTCAGGTAAAAATTAATAAGTTTACAATATATTCAGCTTATTGCTTTTCTTTTATTTTTTTATTATTAATTATATTTGCAGAAATTTCCTTATTAACCTGCACTCCCTGACCTAACAGGATTTTACTATTGCAAATTAAATCGTTAATCATGGATCAATTAATGACACTTTGTTTTCCAACAGCACTTTAAAAGACATAGATATATACATTAGAAATGCTAAAATATACCTAACAGAAGGCATATTTACCTATTTAAAATTTCTTTTTTATATTTCTGAGAGGAGGTATTGTAACTATTTACATTATTTGAACTGTTGTCCTCATCTTTATTGCCATATTCACTCCTTCAACATATGCCTATATTTCTGAGATGAGGTATTGTAATTATTTACACTATTTACATTGTTTGGACTGTTGTCCTCATCTTTATTGCCATATTCACTCCTTCAACATCTGTCTATATTTCTGAGATGAGGTATTGTAATTATTTACACTATTTACATTGTTCAGACTGTTGTCCTCATCTTTGTTGCCATATTCACCTTCAATATCTGTCTATATTTCTGAGATGAGGTATTGTAATTATTTACACTATTTACATTGTTTGGATTGTTGTTCTCATCTTTATTGCCATATTCACCTTCAATATCTGTCTTTGTTTCTGAGATGAGGTATTGTAATTATTTACACTATTTACATTGTTTGGATTGTTGTTCTCATCTTTATAGCGATATTCACTCCTTCAACATCTGTCTCTATTTCTGAGATGAGGTATTGTAACTATTTACACTATTTACATTATTTGGGCTGTTATCCTCATCTTTAGAGCGATATTCACTCCTTCAACATCTGTCTATATTTCTGAGATGAGGTATTGTAACTATTTACACTATTTACATTGTTTGGAGAGTTGTCCTCATCTTTCAGTATCCCCAACTTGTAGTTGGCATCTTGGGCTCCACTTTTTACTGATGGCCTTGCATTCAGTTTTCTTGTAGTTTATGTTTGTTCTTTTCTTCTGTAGGAGGTTTTGTAGTTTCTCTTTTGTGTCTGTTATCGGCACTATATCATCTGTGTATCTGATATTTTTCAGATTGTATCCACTAATGACGAATCCTGGCAGGATTTCTAGTTCTCTCAGAATTACCTTGGTCTATAGGTTGAATAGATCTGGTGAGAAGACATATCCTTGTCTTGCACCAATTTCTGTTTTTGTATATCTGCTGAATTTCCTGTTCATATGCAGGCAATTTACTGTCATTTCATGTTGTAGATTATTCTAATGTTTTTCCCAAATATGTCTAGGTTGCTCAACATCTCTATCAAGTCTTTGCAGCACACTTTGTTGAACACTTTTGCGTAGTCTATGAAGGAAAGGTCACCATCTTTCTGCATTTGTATTGCCATTTCTGATAAAATTCTGAGCATTAATATTGTGTTCCTCATTCTAATGTGCTTGACAAAACCACGCTATGACAAACAGAAATGTAACAAGCAACAAATTGAAAATCGAATCCAATTTAAAATTTATAATAATGGCTATCACTTCATGTTCAGGGTCCCTACTAGACAATAGCAGTCATAGTTCTCCACAACTTCCTGTTCCTTATAGCTGTATATCCTTATTTAATTGGAGTAGATAGTTCCTACTATCGCCCGGTCTCACACTCCTCCCCCTTCTTTTGAATGAGTTTAGAGGTGATCACCTTGTTTCTTGTTTAGGAAGGGGTTCCCGGTTCATCCCCCTTCACCAGTCTTAGTGTTAGTTCAGCTGGAAGCTCTTTGCAGTTACGGAGTATGGTGGCAACGTCTTTACATTCTGAGGGTACCGGGTTGGCAGTTTCCTGGTTGCTGCTTCCGACTGGTAGTTAGGAGCCCGAACTCTTGCGTAGCGTCTTGAGAGGCTACTCTGATCAACAGTTGAATAATACCGGGGTTCTTGTAGTGCCATATCGCGCATGGACAGGCGTCCCTGCATGAACGTTCGGTGGGCACCCCCGAGGCCACATTATGTTGTAGGCCGCGCCAGTCTCCATCCTTCACAAGTTGCAAACGATTGACCGACTGATTCTATTCTAAGACCTCTCCTTAACTGAATCACTATGGAAAAAAGCAAACATAATAGCAAAACTAAATCAGCTCATTTGAAAACGCCCAAACCTGCCAGCATCTCTTTCACTAACATACGCGGCATCCGCACCAACTTCCTCAGCTTAGATTCATTCCTCCATAATAACTCACCTGATATATTAGCCCTATGTGAAACTAATCTTAACCCTTCTATCCCCTCATCTGAGTTCTATGTTTCTGGCTACCTTCCCTCTTCAGGAAGGACTCCAATGTTCATATGCATGGGCTTGGTGTCTATGTCAGCGAACACCTTCCCTTAGCTAGGGTGTCATCTTTTGAATCCCCAGATCATTCTTTCATGTGCTTCCGCCTCTCACTTCTCAGCTCGATTAGCTATCTCTTCTTTCTCTACCGCTCTCCTTCCTCCCCTGACTGTTCGTTACTTGACATAATTTCTGACAATATCGACAAAGCCATTTCTTCCCATCCCTCTGCCCATGTATTCGTGTTTGGTGACTTTAACGCCCACCACACCAAGTGGCTGAAGAACGCTGTCACCGACCCTGCTGGTGTCCACACCATGAACTTTTCAATCACCCAATCCCTTACGCAAGTAGTGGACTTCCCCACGCGTTTCTCCGACAACCCTAACGGAAGGGACTCACTTCTAGACCTCTGCTTCACTTCCATTCCAGACTCTTGCACTACCAGACAACTCTGCCCACTTGGAAACCCTGACCACACTGTAGTGTCCGTCAATATTTCACTCCACTCCCGCCCGACCCATGATATCCAGACAAGTAGAATATCCTACTGCTATCAAAGAGCAGACTGGGATTCGTTCCGAGACTTCTTCTGTGACATCCCTTGGAACAACGTTTTTAGTCTTCCCATCGAAAAATGTGCATCCGAGGTTTCCTCCTGGGTTAAGGCTGGCATCGATGCCTTCATCCCTGCTAGGAGATTCCAGCTTAAATCTCATTTGTCTCCATGGTTCTCACCCGCTTGCTCGGCTGCCATTGCCCACCGGAATCATTTCTTCCGACTATATCGTAACTACGCGTCGGACCAAAACAGGCGCCTTTTCACTTCAGCTCGTAATAAGTGTAAAAGGATACTTAACGAAGCTAAGATGTTGTTTGCTGCCAGAATGAAGCAACGCATAGCATGCTCTAAATTCGGCTCTAAAGACTACTGGCGACTCTGTAAAAGAGTACTTAACAAGAGCAAGTCCACAATACCCCCGCTAATCAACAAATTTGAGGTCCTCACCTCCCCAGCAGATAAGGCTGAATGCTTTGCTTGCAGATTCTCGAACAATTCGAGTCTGGATTCATCTGGAGTTTTTACACCCGACTTCTCACCTAGAACCGAGGCACAACTGAATGATGTCCACATTACACCTTCGCTTGTCTCTAAGATAATCTTAAAACTTGACCCTCACAAAGCGAACGGTGGTGACGGAATCCCAACCATAGTCTTAAAGAAATGTGCCCTTGAACTCTCCTCTGTCCTTTCTAAGCTCTACAACCTCTGCCTATCTGCTTCCTGCTTTCCTGCCTGTTGGAATCCTTCCTCTGTAGTTCCTATATTTAGAAACACTGAAGAACCCTCTGACCCTGCAAATTACCGCCCTATCAGCATTCTTCCGATCTTTGGCAAAGTGTTCGAAGTCATTATCAACGCCGAGGTGGTTCAGCATCCCACAGCACACAGGCACCTCTCGGACAAGCAATATGGTTTTCTCTTCACCAGGTCTACTGCTGATATGCTAACGACCATCACCGAGTACATATACCAGGCACTCGACAGGAATGGCGAAGCCCGAACCGTTGCATTGGATATATCTAAGGCGTTCGACAGAGTTTGGCATGCTGGCCTTCTATGTAAACTGCGGAGCTATGGTATAACTGGACATTTGTTTGAACTAATCCAGTCATGCCTCTCTAACCGCACAATGAAGGTGGTATTAAATGGACATGCCTCCCAGAACTACCATACAAACGCAGGTGTCCCCCAAGGCTACATCTTAGGTCCTACACTCTTTCTGATATACATTAATGATCTCCCTGATTCCATAAGAGCCCAAGTAGGTTTGTACGCCGATGACACCACAGTTTACTCTCGCCTCCTACAAAAATCTGGTGTAGGCGTCAAAGTTAACCTTGCAGCCGAGATTGAAAAAGACCTCCAATCCATATTGGACTGGGGTAAGAAATGGCTAGTAAATTTTAATGCTTCTAAAACGAAGCTACTCTCAATTAACCATCATCGACAATCTCACTTCCCTCCCATTAGCATGGACCAGGCTTGCCTCCCAGAGAGTAAAACACTACGCCTCCTTGGTCTCACACTTTCAGCGGACCTCAAATGGAATGACTATATTGAATCCATTGCTAAATCCGCTGCTATGAAAGTCGGTTCTCTGTGTAGGGCCCGGAAGTTTTTTCCGTCTAAATCTATCCTGCACATATATAAATCTACCATCCGCCCGTGCATTGAATACTGCTGCCATATCTGGTCGGGTGCCCCTGCTATTCTCCTCGGGCTTCTTGATAAGGTTCAGAGGAGGGTCTGTAATGTGATAGATACCGACTTGGCAGACCGCCTGCAGTCTCTCTCCCACCGGCGCGACGTGGTTTCCCTGTGTCTTTTCTATAAATACTTTCACGGCTTCTGCTCCGATGAACTTAGATCACTGGTGCCCCCTAGATACGAATTTGCACGGGATACTAGATTAGCAACTAGATCCCACCCTTTTACAGTGAAACCGATAAAATGCAACCACAACTTCTACTCCAACAGTTTATTTCCTCGCACTTCCCGACTGTGGAATTCTCTTCCACACTATTGCTTCCCCGACGGATATAATCTCCAGGAGTTTAAATGTAAGGTCAATAGACACCTCCTAACACATTAACCTGCTCCCATTCTATCAAGCACTCTTCCCATCTGCCCAACCCTCATCCTCGGTATCCTTACTCATCTGTTACCTTCCTCCTAACATTCCCTATGTCTAACCACTCCTTCTCTTTACCTTTCCCTATGTAGCCCCATGCGCAACAGTGGCAGTGGAATGCCTTGCTTGGAGTGAAATGATAAAAAATAAAATAAAATAAAAGCTGTAATCAATGCATGACCCTTTACCATCCCTCCTTATTCCTGCTTGGCCATCCATTCATCTGTTAGGTAAATTATTACCAGTTTCTCTCTACCTCCTCCTTACCACCATATAACATGTGAATATTAAATTTTCCAAGCCTTCTCTTCTCATTTTGTTCCTTGTGAGTCAAAACCCTGTGTCTTCTACAATATTCAATTATTTCTATCCAATACTGAACTCAAATATTTTGCATAAGCAGTTGCAACTAATAGCTACCAGCACTTCCACTAAAGCCTGAGTCAGTTAAGTGTCATACATAATACACGCTTGGGTGATCATGTCTTGAAAGCGACACGACTGATATGGTCAGAAGATTTTTTCACAGTAGGTTGCCATTCTTGGTCCTTACGTTTACAGCACCTGGTATTCCCAAATGGTCACCCATTTAAGTACTGACTAGTCTTGATATTGCTTAACTTCGGTAATCGAACGGGAACCGGTGCAAGAATGATCCAACGATCCTCCAGGTTTGGGGGTTGGGCGCAGGGCTAACAACCCTGCCCCGTAAAAAACAATTTGTTACAGAAACAGCTACAAAAAGTTGCTGCCCTATGCACCATTGGGTGTGATGGATAAATGATGAATGATGAGGTTGCCATTACTTTCTCCTAAAGAAAATAATGCAAACCAAAGCTATAGAAACCAATCTGCTCTGTTATTTAACCCATAGCTAGTGGGAGAAGAGACGGATTAATACTTTTTTCAAAGGTATTTGTGCTTGAGTGAATGCAACGAATTCAACTGAAATTTGTAAGTGGTTCTCTAATTTTTCATTCCAAACCAATATCCAATGCACCACAATTCGCATTTGATAAAATTATGAAGCCATAAAGAGAAAGAGACGTTAATCGCTGATGCAATGTAAGCACCTTTACGTTTTAGTAGATTTTAATGCAACTCTGTTTTTTGCTCAGTTTGTATTTTATAGAATACAAAACTTTTATCTGTTCATTTATATTCCTACCAATTTTTCAAAACCTGTATTCAAGGTTTGTTCTTTTTTTTTTTTTAATTTTTTTTTTTCTTTGGTTTGCTAGCTCAGTCTGTTTAGCTTCCTACCCATATTAAAGGAATTTGCCAATGGCTAAGCATCCAAAAGAGACAGTGCCAAATGAAGAAATGGTTTACATTCAATTCATCTATTTCCCACGAGAATTCTGTTATTAATATTTTTGTAGATTTTCTACTATGGTATTTTTTCCCGTGCTAACTGATTCAAACATTCATAACTGATTGACTGTCAAGGGATTTTGGCCATTAACACTCACTTCTTTTAATCATCTTTTTTTGTAAGTGTGCATCATGGGTAAAAAACGACTTTGACCTAAAATTACTGAATTATGCTTTTTGCCTTAAGTACACAGTTAACTATACACATATACAAAGGATATGCACATCTACATATATATGTATAGATAGGTAAGTATATATATATAATGAATTGAGTTCTTTCGGTGACTGGCGTGTGTAAACACAGCTTATATAAAACATGTTAAAATTTCTCTTCTCTGATTCCATGCGCCTATACCTTAGGGAATTTCGACTCCAACTGACACCAAATCGGTCGAGTTTCGATCCTGGCCAGAAGCAAGTGTATGTGTCTAGCCACACTGATGACCTGTGATACAGCAAAACAGGCTTGTATATGGATGACTAATATATACAGCAGCTACTTTAGCATATTCGCATCGTTAATTCAGCAATGAATTTGAACACTCTCAGCCATTGGGCGTGTATAATGATAATTTACATGCTAAAAAGTCTGCCTCCTTCTACCGAGCGCCCATAGCTCAGAGGTAATATCACCAACTGACGCCAATTCGGTCGGGTTTCAATCCTGGGTTAAAAAGCAATCAGAGTCTAACCGTACTGATGAGCTGTGATACAGCAAAACAGATCTGTCTGCGGATGACTATATATATATATATATATATATATATATATATATATATATATTATGCTCACATTGTGATTGAGCTCTGTAGAGAAGAAAATTTTAAAAACAGTTTCCACTTCTGCCATTTATGCATTCCTCATCAGAAAGGAATTAAGTTCTTTCAGTAACTGGCATGTGTATACACGGCTTTATATACAACACGTTAAAATTTCCCTTCTCTGATTCCATGCGCCTATGGCTTAGAGGGTTTCAACTCTGACTGTCACCAAATTGGTCGAGTTTCGATTCCAGCTAGAAGCAAGGGGATGTGTATAGCCACACTGATGAGCTGCGAAACAGGCTTGTATGTGGATGACTAATATATATATATATGTGTGTGTGTGTGTATATATATATTTAATATATATATATATATGTATGTATGAAAGTATTGGATGTCTCGATTCTCATGATTCCAAATGGGATGCAATTTCGATAAGGAAAGTAACTTTGAAAACACTTGATAAATTTAAAAAAGGATGTGAGAGAACCTGACTCTCCACAACTTCCTATACTTTTTAGTACTTAGTAGTATTTTTATTAATTCTTGCCATTCATTTGCACAAGCTTCCTTACTCACTGTTCCTCTCTACTTTTCTTGCTTTCAATGTATCCTGTGAGCGTCAAATTTTACAAGCTTTCTTTCCTTATTATGCATCCTACAAATTTCAAGTGCCTTTTTCTGCCTTTAAGTAAAAATGGCTTTTGTTCCCATTTTTCTTAAATTGAAAAACTGGTTTGTTTTTCACAGCTTATCAAACTTTTATAGGTTATTTAAAGCCAGAAAATATCTTTAGATTGTAAGAGTTTTTTTTTTATATAATAGGTTAGTTATACAAGTTTTAGGAGGGACAGTAGAATAATGGAATCCAGCTCAGATCGTAGAATCAAAGAACCAAGTTTGAATTCCTGTTGAGTTCATTACATTCACTAACATGCTAGTAACATTAGAAAAAGTGTGATTCCATCTCTTCCCTTCCTCCTGCTATAAGTAAAAAGTAGAACAGACTGGTATATATAGCCATGGTTGGCAATCAGTCTAGGAGAAGAAAAACCCTGAAATCAAAACTGTATGTAGCCCTGGCAAAACACATACTATGCACCTAAGAAAAAGATTATTCACATTAACTCAATGACACCAACTACAATACAAGTCTTATTATAATAATATTATTATTATAATTAAACTATAGCTGACAGGGTTAATAATTGGATTCATGCCTTTTCCAAGGGTATCTGCACATAACCTCATATAATAAACCTCACAACTATTATCCATTACACCACCAGCATACCTACACTTACAGCACTTGGAATTCTTAAGCATTCAACTATCTACGTACAGACAAGGCTTGAAGTTGCTTAACTTCAGTACAGGAACTGGTGTTATAATGTGATGTGGTCAGTTTTTTTTTTATCATTTCACCCCAAGCATCGCATTTTACTGCCACTGTTGCGCAGGGGGTTACATAGTGGAAAGTGATGAGAAAGAGTGGTTAGGGGGTTACTTAGGGGAAAGTGATGAGAAAGAGTGGTTAGGGGGTTACATAGAGGAAAGTGATGAGAAAGAGTGGTTAGGGGGTTACATAGGGTAAAGTGATGAGAAAGTGTGGTTCGGGGTTAGATCGGGAAAAGTGATGAGAAAGAATGGTTAGGGGCTTACATTGGGGAAAGTGATGAGAAAGAGTGGTTAGGGGGTTACATAGGGGAAAGTGATGTGAAAGAGTGGTTAGGGGATTACTTAGGGGAAAGTGATGAGAAAGAGTGGTTAGGGGGTTACATAGGGGAAAGTGATGAGAAAGAGTGGTTAGGGGTTACTTAGAGAAAAAGAAAAAGCAAAAGCACTAATTTTTGTAAAATTCAAGATATAAAAAGACATCAAGACATAAAAATCTATCATTCTATGATAACCCAGATAAGTACAGTCAAAGTAATATATGTTCCAGCAAACAACACTGGCCCAAGGATTCAGCCACTAGAAGCAGCAGTTCCTGTCAGGCAGCCATCAATATCAGCCACAGTTCCATCCACCTCCATTCTCAGCCAGTCAACTCCAACAGGGCAGCCATCAACATCAACCACAATTCCATCCATCTCCATCCTCAGCCAGTCACCTCCAACAGGGCAGCCATCAACATCAGAAACAGTTCCCTCCATCTTCATCCTCAGCCAGTCACCTCCAAAAGGGCAGCCATCAACATCAGAAACAGTTCCATCCATCTCCATCCTCAGCCAGTCACCTCCAAAAGGGCAGCCATCAACATCAGTAACAATTCCATCCATCTTCATCTTTAGCCAGTCACCTCCAACAGGGCAGCCATCAACATCAGCCACAGTTCCATCCGCCTCCATTCTCAGCCAGTCACCTCCAACAGGACAGCCATCAACATCAGTAACAGTTCCATCCAACTTCATCCTCAGCCAGTCACCTCCAACTGGCCAGCTATCAACATCAGCCACAGTTCCATCCACCTCCATTCTCAGCCAGTCACCTCCAACAGGGCAGCCATCAACATCAATAACAGTTCCATCCGTCTTCATCCTCAGCCAGTCACCTCCAACAGGGCAGCCAACAATATCAGTAACAGTTCCATCCATCCATCTTCATCCTCAGCCAGTCACCTCCAACAGGGCAGCCATCAACATCAGTAACAGTTCCATCCATGTTCATCTTTAACCAGTCACCTCCAACAGAGCACCCATCAACATCAGAAACAGTTCCATCCAACTTCATCTTCAGCCAGTCACCTCCAAAAGGGCAGCCATCAACATCAGCCATTGTTCCATCCACCTCCATTCTCAGCCAGTCACCTCCAACAAGGCAGCCATCAACATCAACCACAGTTCCATCCATCTCCATCCTCAGCCAATCACAACAGGGCAGCCATCAATATCAGCCACAGTTCCATACATTTCCATCTTCAGCCAGTCACCTCCAACAGAGCAGCCATCAATATCAGCCACAGTTCCAGCCATCTCCATCTTCAGCCAGTCACCTCCAACAAGGCAGCCATCAACGTCAACCACAGTTCCATCCACCGCCATTCTCAGCCAATCACCTCCAATTGGGCAGCCATCAACATCAGTAACCTTTTCATCTATGTTCATCCTCAGCCAGTCACCTCCAACAGGGTAGCCATCAATATCAGCCACAGTTCCATCCACCCCCATTCACAGGCAGTCACCTTCAACAGGGCAACAATCAACATCAGTAACAGTTCCATCCATCTCCATCTTTAGCCAATCACCTCCAACAGGGTAGCCATCAACATCAACCACAGTTCCATCCATCTCCATCTTCAGCCAGACACAACAGGGCAGCCATCAACATCAGCCACATTTCCATTCATCTCCACCCTCAGCCAGTCATCTCCAACCGAGCAGCCATCAACATCAGTAACTGTTCCATCCATCTCCATCTTCAGCCAGTCACAACAGGGCAGCCATCAACATCAGCCACACTTCTATCCATCTCCATTCTCAGCCAATCACCTCCCACAGGACTCAAGCTCAAACCATCTTTGCCAGCAGCAATGACATATGATAAACTGTCTTTTTCAAAATGAAGCTTTTCAGCAAATACCAAAATTGTTTTTTCAGGACAATACTTTTAATGACTAACAAAATCGTTTTTTGGTGGACATCCCTCTTCAGCCACAACCAAAACTATTCTTTTCATTACAACACTTTTGAATGACTACCAAAACTGTCATTTTCAAGACAGTACTCTTCAGCAACTACCAAAAGTATACTTTTAAGACAAACACTTGTCAGAGACTACCAAAACTGTTCTTTTTTAGCACAACACATTTCAATATCTACTAAAACTTTTTTCAAGACAACGCTCTTCAGCTGCTACTAAAACACTCTTTTCAGAAAAACACATTTCAGTGACTACCAAAACTGTCCTTCTCAGGACAACACTCTTCAGTGAATACCAAAACTGTTCTTTTCAGGAAAACACATTTCAATGACTAATAAATGTGTCCGTTTCAAGACAATGATCTTCAGCAACTACCAAAATTGTCTTTTTCAAGGCAACACTTTTCATTGACTACCAAAACTGTCCTTTACAGAAAAACACTTTCAGCGACTACCAAAACTGTCATTCTCAGGAAAACAAATTTCAACAACTACCAAATCTGTCTTTTTTGAGACAACACAAAAACTGTCCTTTTTAGGACAACTCATTTCAATGACTTCCAAAAGTGTCCTTTTGCAAAAATGCTCTTAAGTGACTACCAAAACTGTCCTTATCAAGACAACACTAATCAGCAATTACCAGAACTATCCTTTAAAAGACAATGCTCTTCGGTGACTATCGAAACTATCCTTTTCAGGTTAACACTTTTCAGAACAACTCTTCACAATGAATACCAAAACTGTCATTTTCTTGACAAGGTTCTTGAGTGAATACCAAAACTGTCATTTTCAGGACAAGGTTCTTGAGTGAATGCCAAAACGGTCATTTTCAAGACAACACTTTTGAATGACTACCACAACTCTCTTTTTGAAGACCATGCTCTTCAGCGACTACCAAAACTTTATTTTTCAGGACAACACAATTCAATGACTGTTAAAACTGTCCTTTTTAGTACAACACTATTCAGCATCTACCAAAACTCTCCTTTGACATCAACTTCAGCAACTAACAAAATTGTCCTTTTCATGACAATACATTTCAATGATTAACAAAACTGTCTTTTTTGGGGACAACACTCTTCAGTGACTACTGGGACTGTCCAATACAGAACAACGCTTATCAACAATTACTAAAACACTCCTTTTCAGGACAACACTTCTCAACGTCTAGCAAACTGTTCTTTTAAAAACAAGCTCTTCAGCAAATAACAAAACTGACCGTGTTAGAACAAGAGTGTTCAATTATTATCAAATCTGTTCTTTTCATGACAACAATTTTCAACGACTATAAAAACTGTCCTTTTCAAAACAGCAGTTTTCAGCAATTAACAAAATTGTCGATTTTAGGACAACACTTTTCAACAACTACCAAACTGTTATTTTTAGGACAACACTCTTCAGTGCCCATCAAAACTGTCCTTTTTAGGACAACACTTTCCAGTGTCTTCCAATCTCTCCTTTTCATGTCAATGGTCTTCAGTGACAACAATAACTGTTCTTTTCTAGACAACACTTTTCAACAATTTCCAAACTGTTCTTTTCAGAACAACAGTGACTGCCAAAACTGTCCTTTTTAGGACAACACTTTGCAAATACTTCCAAACTATCTTTTTCAAAAAACGCTTTTCAGTGACTACCAAAGCTCCTCTTTTTAGAACATCACTTTTCAATGAATAGCAAAATCTTATTTCAGGACAATGCTCTTCAGTGACTATCAAAACTGTCCTTTTCAGGACAACAATTTCAGTGAGTATCAAAACTCCGATTTTCTGCAGAAAATGCAAAGATATTTTTGCTTAGTATTCTGTAACCTTGTTTTGTTATGTCTTTTCTTTCACAAAAATAATCTTGGTAATATATTCTTTTTCAGCTTTGTTTTGTATTTTGTTTTATCGCATCAATCAATATCTGTTTGCAGGCCAATATACCACCCACAACAAAGCTTTCAAAATAATTCTCTATTTATGTTATCTGTTGCATCAAATTTCTTCAACTCTGAGAAAATTGCCCTGCATTCACTACCATATGAGAATTGATTCTTTGTTTCTAATTAATTTTTCCTTACTCCTCTTTTCTTAATAATATGTTTAGCTTTATGAAGGCATATTTTTGCTAAACTGCAGCAACTTTTATTATTATTATACAAAAAAAATTATTGACTGAATTTGGTTTGGTTTGTTTAATGGCACATCAACTTCTTATGGGTCATTTAATGGTGAGATTTAATTTTTTGGGAAGCTTTGGTATTTTTTTTTCAAAAATGTATTGCTTGTTATTTTTTTCTTCCGTTTTTACTAATGTATTACTGGTAATTTTTTTTCTTTATTAAAATGTATTTCTGGTATATGTACTACAAAAATGTATAATTATACTTTTCTTAGTGTTTTCATCCCAGTTTAGAGGTTCACTATTTAACCTATAGCAGGAACCCTAACGAATGTCACCGCCCCACATCTTGGTGGAACTTGCAATCAAGCAGTAGTTACACACTCCTCAAAACTTCCACATCAGAGACCTAGCTGCCAGATTTATGTTATCGTTATGCCCAGTACACAGAGTGGACCTGAGAACAACAGTAATTAAGAGGCGGTTTCGCACACTTCAAAACAGAGGCCTGAATGTCATTTATTTCAGGACTAATATATATGATTTCAGAAATGTTATATAATACCACCCTAGAACTACTTTATAGCTGTATGTTCTTACTAACACAAACCAGTTTAAGAGACTGAAATTTCAGTGTTTTTATCAAGACACCATTTCTAGGACACAGGGTGGACCTGGGAACAACAGCAATTAAGACACAGTTTCACATTTCTCAAAAGCACTAAGAGGCTTTGCTGTCAAGTGTAGTTCACTGTCATACCCTTGATTGTTGTTGACTGAATTTAAAGCCTAAGTTACTGTTTTATTGTTAAGAAATTAAATAAATTGTCCAAGTAACAATTATTCATTTACCCAATCTTAATTTTGTTTTATTGTTAAATAAATGTTCATCTTTCTAACCTCTAGAACAATTAAGTTATTTAAATTTTAATACCTTTCAATGAATGCACTTAAAAATTAGAATTACAACTACAACTGCAGAAAAAAGATTCACATCAGAAGAAAAAAGAAAAGAGATTTATTTCCTTGTCTGTGAATCCGTACAAATCAATTCATTAGATTTTAAGTTATTCAACTAAAAAAACAGTCACATTTTATTCATCAACTCTTTAAAAAAGTTTGCATCATCCCTTTTTTAAAAAAAGTAACAAAACAATTTCAACTAATTCATATATACAAGGTCTGATCAAAAATGTATCAAGACTTCCCTCAATGTTCAGTGTACCAGCTTCACTCTGTTTCCATTAGTGAATCTAACATATACACAGAGTGAAGCCACTTGGCACAGGCTGCCCTTGCAATCTGTTACTCTCTCTCTCACTCTCTCTCTCTCACTCTCTCTCTCTCTCTCTCTCTCTCTCTCTCTCTCTCTCTCATTGTTTATAGCAATGCTTGGAAAGAAAGTGTGGTCATTTCACCACACCATAGAGGCTCCATTAATGACCAAGGCAGATTTTGGCTAAGACAACATTCCTCTGGTTCAACAATGACCATTCTCTCCTAATCTCAACTCTTGTGACTTTTTCCTCTTCAAAACCCAAATAAACAACATTTTAAGATGTTGAGGATATCCAAGAAAATGCAGTGAGGTAGCTGCTCTATATTCTAACAAAATGGGTTTCAAGAATACTTCTATCAATCGAGTTAGAGTTTTGTTTAATGGCATATCAACCTTTGTGGGTTATTTAACGTTAAAAATGTGGGTTTTTAAGGCATTTTTTTAATGTTCAGTTATAGTGAGAAGGTTGGTTTAATCAGATTTTAATGAAAAAAAATTTATTTTTATTTTTTTGTATTTTAGAAAACTGAAGATCTTTTCTAGTTTTGTATTCAAAAATGTATTGCTGGTAATAATTTCTTCCTTCAAAAATGTATTGCTGGTAATAATTTCTTCCTTCAAAAATGTATTGCTCGTAATAATTTCTTCCTTCAAAAATGTATTGCTGGTAATAATTTCTTCCTTCAAAAATGTATTGCTGGCAATAATTTCTTCCTTCAAAAATGTATTGCTCGTAAGAATTTCTTCCTTCAAAAATGTATTGCTGGCAATAATTTCTTCCTTCAAGAATGTATTGCTCGTAATAATTTCTTCCTTCAAAAATGTATTGCTGGCAATAATTTCTTCCTTCAAAAATGTATTGCTGGCAATAATTTCTTCCTTCAAAAATGTATTGCTGGCAATAATTTCTTCCTTCAAAAATGTATTGCTGGCAATAATTACTTCCTTCAAAAATGTATTGCTGGTAATAATTTCTTCCTTCAAAAATGTATTGCTGGTAATAATTTCTTCCTTCAAAAATGTATTGCTGGCAATAATTTCTTCCTTCAAAAATGTATTGCTGGCAATAATTTATTCCTTCAAAAATGTATTGCTGGCAATAATTTCTTCCTTCAAAAATGTATTGCTGGCAATAATTTCTTCCTTCAAAAATGTATTGCTCGTAATAATTTCTTCCTTCAAAAAATGTATTGCTGGCAATAATTTCTTCCTTCAAAAATGTATTGCTGGCAATAATTTCTTCCTTCAAAAATGTATTGCTCATAATAATTTCTTCCTTCAAAAATGTATTGCTCGTAATAATTTCTTCCTTCAAAAATGTATTGCTCGTAATAATTTCTTCCTTCAAAAATGTATTGCTCATAATAATTTCTTCCTTCAAAAATGTATTGCTGGTAATAATTTCTTCCTTCAAAAATGTATTGCTCGTAATAATTTCTTCCTTCAAAAATGTATTGCTGGTAATAATTTCTTCCTTCAAATATGTATTGCTGGTAATAATTTCTTCCTTCAAAATGTATTGCTGGCAATAATTTCTTCCTTCAAAAATGTATTGCTGGCAATAATTTCTTCCTTCAAAAATGTATTGCTGGTAATAATTTCTTCCTTCAAAAATGTATTGCTGGCAATAATTTCTTCCTTCAAAAATGTATTGCTGGCAATAATTTCTTCCTTCAAAAATGTATTGCTGGCAATAATTTCTTCCTTCAAAAATGTATTGCTGGTAATAATTTCTTCCTTCAAAAATGTATTGCTGGCAATAATTTCTTCCTTCAAAAATGTATTGCTGGCAATAATTTCTTCCTTCAAAAATGTATTGCTCGTAAGAATTTCTTCCTTCAAAAATGTATTGCTGGCAATAATTTCTTCCTTCAAAAATGTATTGCTGGCAATAATTTCTTCCTTCAAAAATGTATTGCTGGCAATAATTTCTTCCTTCAAAAATGTATTGCTGGTAATAATTTCTTCCTTCAAAAATGTATTGCTGGCAATAATTTCTTCCTTCAAAAATGTATTGCTTGTAATAATTTCTTCCTTCAAAAATGTATTGCTGGCAATAATTTCTTCCTTCAAAAATGTATTGCTGGCAATAATTTCTTCCTTCAAAAATGTATTGCTGGCAATAATTTCTTCCTTCAAAAATGTATTGCTGGTAATAATTTCTTCCTTCAAAAATGTATTGCTGGCAATAATTTCTTCCTTCAAAAATGTATTGCTCGTAATAATTTCTTCCTTCGAAAATGTATTGATGGCAATAATTTCTTCCTTCAAAAATGTATTGCTGGCAATAATTTCTTCCTTCAAAATTGTATTGCTGGTAATAATTTCTTCCTTCAAAAATGTATTATGGCAATAATTTTTTTTTCCTTCAAAAAGGTATATTTTCCTATAAAGTCTATTTTCACATATATATTTTTGTAAAACTCTATTTTTATACTTTCATAGTGTTTTGACCCCAGTTTGGGGGTTAACTATTTGCCTATAGCTGGGACTCTAACAGGTGCTACCACTATGTGTCAGGGTTGACCTGGGAACAACAGCAATTAAGAGGTGCTTCTATGCTCCTCACAACCTCCCAATAAGAGGCCTTGCTGCTGGATTAAATTTACCGTCACACCCAGGGCCATATCAATTTAAATGATGTTGGATAAAGTGTGTGGTATCAGAAGTGAGCTACTTCAAAGGAGATTAAATGCTGAATTCATATGTTCTGTAGTTTTATTTTCATAGCACCATCCTTGATAGTTTTAAACATACTTCATATATAGGTGGGTAAATCGAAATGTAAAGGTAATTTTTATGCAACACCTGTATTTTTTATTGATGAAGAACAAATGCATATGTGAGGTTTTGAGATAATTTAGTATAAGTCAATGAGATTCTTCTTTTCCAAAATGAAGCTTTTCACTAGCTGATGATGATATATCTTTCTAAACTTATTTATAAATGGAACTTTGTCAGTGTGCGTGTGTGTGTCTGTGTGTGTGTATCCGTTACCTATAGACTCCGAAACGGCTGAACCGATTTTCTTGAAAGTTTACACAGTAGTACCATAAGCGTCTGCGAGTGTTCTTAGCTAGGTTTTGTGTCGAGGTACCCCCGATAAATATCAAAAATCGATAATCGAAAAAATCGGGTTATAGAAGAAGTGTTCGATTTTCATCAAATTTGATACACTCATAGACAAAGACAGAAGAAACGATATTCAGAAGTTTCAAGGTTGCAGTTCTTACAATAGTTCAGAAAATCGATAATATATATATATATATATATATATATAGAGAGAGAGAGAGAGAGAGAGAGAGACGCTTTCATTACACCCGAGCAACGCCGGGCTATACTGCTAGTCTCTTTATATTTCTGAGATAATTTATTTACATTGTTTGGACTATTTACATTGTTTAAGCATGAAACAGGATGTTGTTTGTATATAAAAGATTTTCAAAAAGATTTTGTTCATGTAAATGGTTGGCAGAACAGGGATTAGGTGCAATAAAAACGGATAGGGGGACGTGTAAATCCATGATCGTCTATGTCCTGAAAGGACAAGGCACATAGAAGAAGAATTTTGTTTGTAATAGACTTACCTTCTGTCATATTTATTTGTTTTGTTTCTATTAGTATTTAAGAGGCAAAGTATTTGGTTATTTGAATGTCTCAAAAAGGCATGAAACAGATTGTTTAAGCATGAAACTGAATGTTGTTTGTATATAAAAGATTTGCAAAAAGATTTTGTTCATTCTTTCCTTTAAACATTGTCTTACAGAAATTAAACATTGTCTTTCGGGTATAGGGACAAAGGAAAGTGCCAAATACTTTATACCAAATTAACTTATGTAAACGCTTGGCAGAACAGGGATTAGGAGAGATAGCTTAAGAGTTATCAGTTTTGAGTTGAGGTATTTTATTGCCAATTTTGTGTCATCTCTTATTTCATTTAACACAGGACAAATTGAAAGGAAAAACGGGCCGATAAATGCAGCAAATAACCTGTTTAAAGAGACTGGTGTAAATGTTTGGCAGAACAGGGACTAGGTGCACTAAAAAATAAGCAAATGTTTCTACAAGCAATTTTTGTCAATTGCAGGTCATCTCTTATTTCATTTATTGGAAATGTTGACACTTGAGAGACATATTGTAGGTGAAACAATATAGGAAAGTATTAGAGAAATTAAAAACCACACAAGTATTTCGAATACAGACTAAGGAAAGTGGTTAATAACCTACCTAACGAATTTGGGTAAATGGTTGGCAGAACGGGGATTAGGAAAGATAGCTTAAATATAAACTTTGCTAAGAGTTATCAGTTTTGGACTGGGGCATTTTATTACCAATTTGCTATTTACTTAATTTGCTGCAAACTTTCACGCTTAAAGCCATATTGAAATCAAATCAGAGGAAGGCACCAAATAACCTGTAGCGGATAAGAAATGAATTAAAATCCACTCTCGTCTTCACTTTTATAAAAATTCACTATGACATGTGAAATCCTGGTTTTCCCAAATAGAAAACGGATTGACCATGTGCTTAAAGAAAAAGTCGAAACCAGATTTCGCAAGTAGGTATTAAAATAATTTTTGACCAATGTGAGCGACTTGCAAAACTTGAGGACTTCGCGAGCAAGTGCGAAAATGTGAATACTATAAAAGGCCCCGGTCAGAGTAAATCACAGTCACAGAAAGGAGCCGCGAGACAAACATCTAAAAATGTAACTTCAACCAAAAGCGACTCGGACATTGTCCTATTTCTCTTTCTCCTTATCTCGTTCAATAATTACTACTACGAACATTTTGCACGAACTCTACTCTTAACATCTTAATAATGTTTCTAATTGCACATTAACTTCTACAACTTGTTATTCATTCCCTTTTAAAAATTTCTATTTTAAAATGAAAAAACAAAACAGTTTAAGGTGCGTGTTCTTTGTACGTTTTCTTTTTCTTTTACTGTAATCTAGATTTTTCGCACTTGCTCGCGAATTCCTTTTTAAACTTGCAAGTCACTCCTATTAGAGAAAAATCATTTTAATACCTACTTGCGAAATCTGGTTTCGACTTTTTCTTTAAGCAGATGGTCAATCTTTTTTCTATTTGTCAAAACCACAATTTCACACGTCATTGTGAATTTTTGTCAAAGTGAAGAAGGTTAATTTTAATTCTTAATTTCTTATCCACCACGTAAACACGAAGTCAATCCTTTTTCTATTCGGCAAAACCAGGAGTTCAGACGTCATTGTGATTTTTTTGTAAAATGAAGACGGTTGATTTTAATTCTTAATTTCTCATCCATCACGTAAACACAAAGTGATTCTTTTTTCTATTCGGCAAAACCAGGATTTCACACGTCATTGTGAATTTTTGTAAAAGTGAAAAAGTTGATTTTAATTAATTTCTTATCCGTTACAAACCTACTTAAAGAACTTGCGTGAAAAGTTGACCAAAACAGGGATCGTGCCTGATAACAAAAAGACAAACTTTTTTTTTGTTCTTCTTTTACCTTTTATTTAATGAGTTTTTGTCTATGATCATTGTTTTTTGTTTTTTGTTTTTTGTTTTTGTTTTTTTGCATAAGCGAATTCTAGTTGTTCCAAAACGAGGAAGACCTTTCTTCCCAGGAACAGAGAGAAAAAATGTGACGCAGCGTCATTGGACTACGTGCGGACAGAGAGAGACACGTCCCAGACACAGATGAGAAATTCATACACAATCAGGTTTTGGTGTGAGGCATTTTTTTTGTCAATTTAAGCTCGCCACTTATTTCATTTGCTTCAAGCCTTGACACTTACAGGACGTACTCAAGACAATTTAGACACAGGAAAGCAGCAAGTAAGCTACGTAACGAACTTGTGTAAATTGTGAACCGAATTTGGTTATGGAGAGATAACAAAAACGCAAACCTTGCTAAGAGTTATCAGTTTGATCTTGAGGTATTTTATTTCCAATTCCCGGTCACCTCTTTTTTCATTTACTTGTAACTTTGACACTTGCAAGACATATTGATGCCAAGAGAAACAGCAGAAGGCAGCAAATAACCTACCTAATGAACTTGTGTAAATGGTTGGCAGAACACGAATTATGCAAGATAGCTAAAAGACAGACACTGCTAAGCACTATCAGTTTGGGCTTGAGGCTTTTTATTGCCAATTTCAGTCACCTCTTATTTTATTTACTTGAAACGTGGATACTTGCAAGACAGGTGAAACAGAGAAAAATGCCCGTAACTTACGTAATGAACTTGTGTAAATGTTTGGCAGAGAGAGATTAGGAGAGATATCTAAAAGACAAACTTTACTATGAGAAACAAAGGATAGGATACTGTGGAGAGTCATGATATATCAAGTCCTGCACTGACACGGTACATAGAAGCAGAAGAATTTACAGTGCATTAGAAATGCATTACTTGTTCTTAAAAAAAATTGTAGTTAAATGTTCTTTTATGTAAACAAAAATAAAATTCACCTTAATTTTAACAGGTAAATTAACTTGATTAACGAGTAGAAAAAGTAGACTACATGAATGTTTGGATAACATAGGTAAAAAATCAATTTCAGATAAGAAATATATAAAAACTAGAAGATGTGCCATTTCATCCATCGTTGACAAATTAAATATTTTATTTTATTTTATTTTATTTAACAAAAAATCTCTTACTATTGACAAGAACACTTCCTTTAATATAAATTCATTGCTACGCATGCTCAAAAGATGGTAAAATAATTCAATTATTTTTAATATATTAAAGTCAAAATGATCTGTAAATCAATAACTTTTCATAAGATGAAAAATGTGATTTTGGGTGGTGTGACAATAACAGATGATACAAGCATTCAAAGACAGGTTAGGTCAGTAGAGGCAAAGACCTGCTCCCGGTAACATGTATCTGTCGTGGACCCGGTTAAGAGTCCAGCAAGAAATAATACAACAACCAAAATAGGAAATAACGATATATATATATTAAACACAGCAAAATACAAATACTTGGAACTCTGTTAGTAGAAATACGGTTAAGGAAGTAATCCTATAACTGGGACTCGCAATAATCGTACGATAGCAGTCTTAGCTATCTCTGCCTATCGCTCTCCGCTGATCTGTTTATGCTAATCTCTGGCAGATATATATCAGCTCTTGATCTGCTCTCCTTTTGTGAGGGGAAGTATATGTAGTTGTAGGAAGAGTTCAATCCGTTGTAATGTGTGATGCCACCATGACAGTAACCCACGACATCCTGCCACATTGGTTGGTGTCTAAACCAGCTCCCGCATTTGGTGAAGAGGATGACAGGTCACCCTGAATGATGACAAACAAGACCTGTCAAAAGGGGTGAATAACCTTCTCATAGAAGATATAAGATATTTTTATCAGCATTTCACCTCACACAAAGCAGTACTGCCACTGGTGTGCAGGGGGTTACATAAGAGGAAAGTGAAGAGAAAGAGGAATGGGTCACAGGGTGTGTCGGGGAATGGATAAAAGAAGGATGGAAACACTGGTGTGAAGAGAGCTGCGTGAGAGTAGATCGGAAAGGCCATCTATCAACCCTGCCCCGTAAAAAACAGTTTGTTTACAGCAACAAAAAAAGTTGCTGCCCTATGCACCATCTGGGTGTGATGGATAAATGATGATGACACTGGCTGCTGTATACTTAAATATGGATCTCAGTTTGTCCCATTGTACTAGAAGGCCATCAACTTTACAAGAACTCAATGCATCCTTTGAAAAGATTTGTTACTAACCTTTCTCACCAAAAAAAAAAAAAACAGTTGTAAGAACCAGATTATTCACTGATGACCCGAATATGCCACAGATAGTACTGGGTTACATTCTTCCAGTAGCACTCATAGACTAACTTCATATAAATATATGTTTTCCTTTTTTTTTTAATCATGTCACCCCCAAGCAAGGTATTCCACTGCCACTATAGCGCAGGGGGTTACACAGGGCGATAGACGAGTTAGGATGCACATAGGGAGAGAGTTGGAGAGAATGGGAGGGTTAGTGTGTTAGGAGGTGTCTATTGACCTTACATTTAAACTCCTGGAGGTTATAGCCGTCGGGGAAGCAAGCATGCGGAAGGGAATTCCACAGGCGAGAAGTGCGAGAAAAGAAGCTGTTGGAGTAGAAATTGCGGTTACATTTCATCGGTTTCACTGTAAAAGGGTGGGACCTAGTTGCCAATCTAGTATCTCGTGCAAAATCACACCTAGGGGGCACCAGTGATTTAAGTTCATCAGAGCAGAAGCCATGAAAGTATTTATAGAAGAGGCACAGGGAAGCCACGTCACGCCGGTGAGAGAGTGACTGCAGGCGGTCAGCTAAGTCGGTATCAATCACGTTACAGATTCTTCGCTGTATTTTGTCAAGAAACCCGAGGAGAATAGTAGGGGCACCCGACCAGATTAGGTGACCTAATTATGTGTCTTGCTTTTAGTTAATAACATTTAAAACTGTCGTGTTCTTTTTAACACTACTTCTTCTTATTTGTGCCGTGTCTCTTTATGACGATCATGGCCCTCCACATATTCCTATTCCTTGTAGCTTCTGTCACTGTTCCTCTTGTTACCCCTCTCAAACCCTGCTCTATCATCCATTTGCTTAAGCCCATCAAGTATATTCTGCATTGCTTTCCTCTTTTCCTTTTTCTCTCTATCTTTCCTGTGAGTATCATATTTTCTAAACCTCTTTTCTCATTACATGTCCAAGAAACTTCAGCTGTCTCTCCCTGACGTTGAGTATTTTTTTTCGTTTGCATCCTTCCCAAAACCTTGCTATTTCGCACATGTCCAGTTCATTGTATCCTCAGCATCTTTCTGTAGAACCACAGTTACTTCAAATCTTTCTCCCATCTTTGATGAGATTGTCTAGCATTTGCTGCCATATTGATGGACAGATATCACATAACAGTACAGTACTCTTTTTTTGTTGTTTCCAACGAAATCGTCCTGCTTCTGCTTATCTTTTGAAATACACATTTATTCATACCAATACGCCTTCGGATCTCACTGTCGCACTTTCCGTTCAACTACAGGTTCTTCTTCTTCTATGTGCCCTGTCCCTTCAGGACATAGGCGATCATGGTTCTCCACGTCTCCCTATCCTTGGTGGCTCTTAGTATGTTTGCTCCTGTTACCTCCGTTTCGTCATCCACCTGATCAGGCCCTGCAAATATGTTATCCGCTGCCTTCCTCTGTCTCTTTTTTCTTCTATCTGACCTGTCAGTATTAGGTTCTCAAAGCTCTCCTTCATCATTGCGTGTCCCAGGAACTTCAGTTGTCTCTTCCTGATGCTCAGTATTAATTTCCTTTTCGTTGCCATTCTTTCCAACACCTCATCGTTGCTTGCATGTTCTGTCCACGATATCCGCAGCATCCTTCTGTAAAACCACATTTCCGCTGCTTCCAGTTTTGTCCTCATTTTCAATTATATTGTCCAGCATTCACTGCCGTATTGAAGAGCTGACATCACATAGCAATTCAGCAATTTTTTTTTTTTTTTTTTTTTGTTTCTAGTGAAATTTTCCTGTGTGTTAGTACTTTACTCAGCTTCTGGAAAGCGTCCTTTGCCATGCCAATTCGCCTTCGGATCTGTGTGTCGCACTTTCCATCTCCTGTTAGAACACTTCCTAGCTATTTAGATTTTTGTACTTGCTTGATTCTGGTATCCCCCACCTGTATTTGGCATTTTGGGTTGCACCTTTTGCTGATGACCATGCATTCAGTTTTCTTAAAGTTTATTTGTTGTCCTTTTTTGTCACTCTCCACCGCTACCTTCTGTGGGAGGTCTTGTAGTTTCCTTTCCGTGTCTGCAATCAGCACTAGGGATACTAAAATCAAGCAGGTACAGAATTTTAAATACATGGAAACACAATACCATGAGTCTGTATAGTCAAGCCATGAATCTCTATAGCCAAGCCGGTCTTGAATATAAGTCACCTACATAAAGTGAAAAGTGAAGAATTTTATTTTAGCATTATATATGGAATGTACCGAAGTAATAGATGTCAGTTCTGTTAAATTCATTTTCTTCTTAACATAAAACAAGTATAAAGAAAAAAAAAAGAAAAACAAATTGCACATTTTGAACAAGGCTGTTTTATAATAACACACCATTTTCTATCCCAATAGCCAGTACCAATCAAAAAGAACAATCGCCATATTTGATTATTCGGTTTTTTTTCTGTTCTTTGCAGAAAACACATAAAAATATTAGCACGATAGAAAAATATAAAAAAAAAAGCCATGGAGATAAAATTTTCATTCTTTGATTAAAATATTTCTGTGTCTGTTATATATATTTAATAAACAGAGAAATCAGTGCAGACTAATGATTTAATGAGATACACTGATAATTCATATGAGATGAGTTAGTCCTTGCATTATTTACATTATTTAGGTTTTGATAACCTTACTCTTCTATGTGCCCTGTCCCTTCAGGACGTAGACTGAAGAGACAGGGTACATAGAAGAAGAAATTACCAAGTTTCCAATCTTTGTTTTACTTAACATTGTCTCATTGATTTTTCTCCTTTATTTCGGCCTTTGTTTTCCCACCTGGTTTCTCTTCTCTTTGATTTTGTCTCTCAAAAGAGTGTCCACCTGCTTCTGATTACGTTCCTCATATAGTAATAGTCACCATTAGAAAATGCACAGTAATACCAGCTGAGAAGATCTTTAACTACAATCCGACCCAATACTAGACCCACGGGCCATTCGGTGTACAGGTTTTTTGATCAATTCATTTGGTTTCTACATCTTATCAATCCTTTAAGGGTTATTTAAGGCCAGAAAATATTTTTAGATTCTAGGAATTTCTTTATTTTTTGGAAATAATAATGATTTAGTGTAACAAGTCTGACTAATTAACCTATAGTCGAGAAGAAATATGTATTTATACCTAATCAAAATTTGTCAAAATAATAAAAGAAATGATAAGATGAATACAAAGTAGGGGATCAATTCTACACACAATCATTATAAAAAATGATCGCTCACTTTATGGCCACATTAGTTTCTATAGATTTATATACAAGAGAATATAAATAAATCTAAAAGATATGTTTGAGTAGCTAATCAGCATTTGATCAATTGATGTGACTTATGCCTTTTATCAATCTTTTCTAGGTTATTTAAAGCCAGAACATTATTTATTTTTATTTTTTTTTAGGTAATAAGGATTTAATGATACAAGTTTTACTAAATAACCAATACCTGGCACTCATACACAACCAGAATTTGGTAAAAAAAAATTGTAAGGTAAATAAAAAGTGGGGGATCAATTCTATATTACGATAATTAAATAAAATGATCCCACACTTTGTGGCCACACTGATTTTTTTACATTTATATTTAATATAAGGTAAATAAGTTTAAAAAACATGTCATATGTTCAGATTCTACATTTTTTTAAAATAATTTATTGATTTACTAATTAACCCATAACTAAGGGAAAATATGTAATTTCATACCTTTCCCGAGGGTATTAGTACTCAAGGGAACATAACAAATCCAAGTGAACTGGAAACTCTGTTCTCCAATAAACAAGTCTGGGTCATTATTTCAGGACAAAATACACAATGACGGTCCGCTTAACCAATGAAAAGCATAATCACCTGAAGAAGGCTCGAGACTACAATTGCCGTGAAATACGGTAATAAAGATGAGAACAATAATCCGAACAATGTGAATAATATAAACACCACTTCACATCAAGAATATTTGTTTAAAAATACTACTTACCGTATATACTTGCGTAGCATACAATGTTTGAGGACCTAATCTAACCTTTTTTATAAATGGAACTGTGTGTGTGTGTGTGTGTGTGTGTGTGTGTGTGTGTGTGTGTGTGTGTGTGTGTGTGTGTGTCCGTTACCTATAAACTCCGAAACGGCTGAACCGATTTTCTTGAAAATTTACACAGCCTTACTATAAGCGTCTGCTAGTGTTCTTAGCTAGGTTTTGTGTCGAGGTACCCCCGATAAATATCGAAAATCGATAATCGAAAAAATCGGGTTATAGAAGGAGTGGTCCGATTTTAATCAAATTTCCTACACTCATAGACAAAGACATAAGAAACGATATTCAGAAGTTTCACGGTTGCAGTTCTTACAATAGTGCAGAAAATCGATAATATATATATAAGACAAGATGTTTGTGCGTGTGTCTGTTTGTATGTCCTTTATACAAATCCACAATTTTTATCCGATTCTCACCAAACTTCACACAAATATTCTTTAGGCTGAGTCTGAGCTCCAGGACCATGGATTGGTTTTAAAGCTTTCATTACACCCGAGCAACGCCAGGCTATACTGCTAGTATATATATATATATATATATATATATATATATATATATATATAAGGTGCGATTGGTAAATTGTCGCAATTATTTTATTATTTCAATTATTCTTTAGGTTGAGTCTGAGCTCCAGGACCATGGATTGGTTTTAAAGCTTTGTCGCCAAGATAATTGCGCAACTTGACCCACACAAAGCGAGCGGCGGTGACGGAATCCCAGTCATAGTACTGAAGAAATGTGCCCCAGAACTCTCCTCTGTCCTCTCTAAACTCTATAACCTCTGCCTATCTGCTTCCTGCTTTCCTGCCTGTTGGAAGTCCTCCTGCGTAGTACCTATATTTAAGAATTCTGGCGAACCCTCGGACCCCGCCAATTACCGTCCTATTAGTCTCCTTCCAATCTTTGGCAAAGTTTTCGAAGCCATTATCAACGCCGAGGTGATTCAGCACCTTATGACCAACGGGCTTCTCTCTGACAAACAGTATGGGTTTCGCTTCACCAGGTCTACTGCTGATATGCTAACGACCATTACCGAGTACATATACCAGGCACTCGACAAGAATGGTGAAGCCCGAACCGTTGCCTTGGATATCTCCAAAGCATTCGACAGGGTCTGGCATGCTGGCCTCCTGTGCAAACTGCGGAGCTATGGGATAACTGGACATCTGTTTGACCTCATCCAGTCCTTCCTCTCTAACCGCACATTAAAGGTGGTATTAAATGGGCATGCCTCCCAAAACTACCAGACGAACGCGGGCGTCCCTCAAGGTTCTATCCTAGGTCCCACGCTCTTTCTGATCTACATTAATGATCTCCCCGACACCATTAGATCCCAAGTTGGCATGTATGCCGACGACACAACAATCTACTCCCGCATCGATCAGAAACCAGGTCTGGACGACAAAGTGAACCTCGCTGCCGCACTGGAAAGGGACCTCCAATCCGTAGTGACCTGGGGTAGGAAATGGTTGGTAAATTTCAATGCCTCCAAAACAAAGCTGTTATCAACTAACCACCATAGACTATCGCATCTACCTCCCATTAGCATGGGACAGGCTAGCCTCCCAGAGAGTAAAATACTACGCCTCCTTGGCCTTACACTCTCGGCGGACCTCAAATGGAATGACTATATTGAATCCATTGCCAAATCTGCTGCTATGAAAGTCGGCTCTCTGTGCAGGGCCCGGAAATTTTTCCCACCTGAAACTATTCTGCACATATACAAATCTACCATCCGCCCGTGTATTGAATATTGCTGCCATATCTGGTCGGGTGCCCCTCCCGCTGCTCTCCTTGGGCTTCTTGACAAAATACAAAGGAGGATCTGTAACGTGGTTGATACTAACGTGGCAGACCGGCTGCAGCCGCTCTCACACCGGCGTGATGTAGCTTCCCTGTGCCTCTTCTACAAGTACTTTCATGGCTTCTGCTCCGATGAGCTTAGATCACTGGTGCCGCCCAAGCACGAATTTACACGAGATACTAGATTAGCAACTAGGTCCCACCCTTTTACAGTTAAACAAATAAGATGTAACCGTAAATTCTACTCCAACAGCTTCTTTTCTCGCGCCTCCCGCCTGTGGAACTCCCTTCCACAAGTCTGCTTTCCCGACAGTTACAATCTCCAGGTGTTTAAATGTAGGGTCAATAGACACCTCCTATCACACTAACTCCCAACTATTCTCACAACACTCTCATCTACCAACCCTCATTCTCGGTATCCTCACCCGCCTATCACCCACCCTCTTAAATGTCCTATATTTAACCAGCCTTTCTCCTCTCTACGTAGCCCCCTGCACAGTAGTGGCAGTGACATGCCTTGCTCGGGGTGAAACGCTTATAAAAAAAAAAAAAAAAAAATTACACCCGATCAACGCCGGGCTATACTTTTGAATTAAATTTTAAGAAGGTCGCTTCATACACGAGATATAAAACTAGCGTGTTTACTGCAAACAGAAAAATATCAAAAATTGCATGATACGTGTTGTGCCTTGGTTGCCGATCTACATTGAGATGGTTCCCGAGGGTACTAGCACCCAAAGGAATATAACAAATCCGACTGAAATGGAAACTCTACTCTCCAATAAACAAGTCTGGGTCATTATTTCAGGACAAATACACATGCCGGTCCGCTTAACCAATGAAAAGCGTGCAAAAATAACAAAAAATGCCAGAAATTTTCCACCAAATTTCTACAAACAAACGTTATCGCTGTTCCTAGAATTTTTCGAGTCTGGCCCATTTAAATATATCATACGTAAAAATGTGGATGTGCCTTGTGGTGCAGTGGATATCGGCTCGGGACTAGAAATCAGGGAGCTGAGATCGAATTCTAGCTGAATTCATTGCATTCACTTACGCGCAAATACCCTTGGGAAAGGTATTAATCCGTCTCTACCCTCAAGTTATGGTTTAAATAACAGGACAGATTGGGTTCTATAGCCTTGGCTGGCAACCAGTCTTTCGCAGAAAGCAATGGCAACCTACTGCGGGATAATGTCAGTAATGTCTCTTTCGAGACATGATCGCCCAAACGTGTATCACGTATGGCACTTAACTGACTAACTGAATATAATAGTTGGAAACATAATTAAAACATCTACTGGGCATAACGTGGGGGATCGGTTTTCTATTGTAATGAAGTAATAAACTGATCCCCCATTTATTATATTTAATATAATAGTGTAATATAACCTATCTCTTCTCCTTCCAGTTATAGATTAAATAATAGGGCAGATTGGGTTCTATAGCCTTGGCTGGCAAACAGTCTACCGTAGAAAGCAATGGCAACCTACTGCTGGATAATCTTCTGCCCAGTCAGTCATGTCTCTTTCGAGACATGATCGCCCAAGATGTATCACGTATGGCACTTAACTGACTGATACGTAAAAAAAATAAAAAAATAAAAATCTTTTCCAACCTCAGATCACCATCATACTTCGGTTGGTTGGTTGGTTGGTTGGTTGGTTGGTTGGTTGGTCGGAAGAAAGGAAATCCATCAACAGTCCCATCCAACACGACACGGACAAGTATTGCTGTACTCAGACCCTGGTGCTGTGAGTAGACGTCATGGACTTCTTTCGATGGCTGATACAGACGTGGGTCACTGGCCCTGCATCTAGGTGTGTTTTTTTTTTAAAGTACGAGACACCATCTCAAGGCAGATCTCCAACCAAGGCCCAATACTTCTTCCAAGCCATTGATAGCCCCCAATTTTACTCACAAGTCTTGGGTCAACTAATGGTATGGTTTTCGGGTATTTTCCAAACATGTCACACGCTGGGATCATCTCTTCAGACCGAAAACATCAAGACAAATCGATCATGGTAAGATTCGAACCTAAAGCGAACGTTCTAACCATTAGGTCATGCCCGTGACCATCGAAAAATGGCCACGCCATGCTCCACTCAGATACATAGAGAAATAAAGAATAATGAGGCAACGTCGGCTCAGTTCATTCTCTTTACTCAGTTAGTTAAGTGCCATAGGTGATACACACTTGGGAGATCATGTCTCGAAAGAGACATGACTGACTGGGCAGAATATTATCCAGCAGTAGGTTGCCACTCCTGTATTTCCTTTGTCCCATTTAATCTTTTTTTTAAACTATTATGTAATTTTTTGTAACTTTGTATAATATTTATGCATTACACGCTAGGGCCTAGTCTTTATTTGGGAAAAATTTCATTGCTAATCATGCATTACTTTTTCAGTAATACACATATTTATGTCTTTGTTGTTTCCGTTCCTTATATTATGGCCGCTACTATATATATATAATACCGTAAAGAAACTATTGATGACATGCAGTCCGTACAAGAAGGGAGTGCTCAATATTGACAAAAATGAAAGCAATATATAAAATCAATAACAGACCCAAAAGGCTTTAAATTCGAAAATGGCAATCGTCAGGCAGTACAAAATAAAGCAGTAAGCTTTATCATTCATTATATAGTGAGTTCGGTCCTCACTGGGTGCCCCATTCTCTAAACCTTGTGCCACATCTAAGCTACGCTTAGAAAATCACCAAAAAATTAATATTTGAGCGTTTCGACTTGATGTAATGGTTTTCAAACTTGTCTCGCTTGATCAATTATGACTGAATAATGAGTTCGATCCAAAGTGGGGGATCAATACTTTGGGCCTTGTGCCACATCTAAGCTACCCTTAGAAAATTTCAAGAGCGCTCCAAAGCTCTCTCTCTCTCTCTTTCTCTCCACACTCTCTCTCTCTCTCTCTCTCTTTTGAACCCAGACGAGGCCATACCGAAGGGTAGAGTAAATAGGCGAGAGCCTGACCCCACGTACGCGGTGTTCACGGGGAATTTTTGCCCGTGCGTACGCGCTCAGAATGTCTCGCCTTAAAACCGGCCTTGTGCCACATCCCGCCTTGTCGGGATGCTCGGGTAAATACCAAGCTTTATTAGTCATTTAATATGCTCCCCTTACACAAACACACACACCACACATGTCACGCACTAATTGAGTGGACTAAACTCTAATTCTAATCAGGTTTGTTACATTCACCTATGTTAAAACTAGCAGTATAGCCCGGTGTTGCTCGGGTGTAATGAAAGCTTTAAAACCAATCCATGGTCCTGGAGCTCAGACTCAGCCTAAAGAATATTTGTGTGAAGTTTGGTGAGAATCAGATAAAAATTGTGGATTTGTATAAAGGACATACAGACAGACAAACAGACACACGCACAAACATCTTGTCTTATATATATATATATATATATATATATATTATCGATTTTATTCCTGGAGCTCCGACTCTTTGGACGTTGGCACGAAAGACTAAAAAGCAATAGTTGTTTCCAGTTAAAGCGAAACCGTAGACTGAAAGAAAAATCAATCGATATCAGTCAAATTTTAATTTCCTGGTATCGATATCAAATAAGTATTTTTCGTCGTGAACTGAATTTTGAAGGCTAAATAAGTCCTCTGAGTAAATGGTATCATGGCTGAGACTAAGAACTACAATTATACCTACTTAGAGCCAAACCCGAACAAAAACTAATATAAAAGGGCTGAAAAAAAAATACAGACATACAGACAGATAAACAGACACACACACAAACATATTGGCTTTTTATAAATATATATTATCGATTTTTTGCACTATTGTAAGAACTGCAGCCTTGAAACTTCTGAATATCGTTTCTTATGTCTTTGTTTATGTTTGCATCAAATTTTATTAAAATCGGAACACTCCTTCTATAACCCGATTTTTTCGATTATCGATTTTCGATATTTATCGGGGGTACCTCGACACAAAACCTAGCTAAGAACACTCGCAGACGCTTATAGTACTACTGTGTAAATTTTCAAGAAAATTGGTTCTGCCGTTTCGGAGTCTATAGGTAACGGACACATACACAAACAAAGTTCCATTTATAAATAAGTGTAGATACCTTCAGCCTATCATTCATATTTATCCTTCTGTTCTCATATATACTGCGACAACGTAACGTTGTGCTATTTTCCAAAAGCTTCATCTTGGAAGAGTTCATATGGTTGTAATACCTCTGCTTTAAAGGTCCGTCGGTATCTAAATGTACATTATATTAAGCCTCTCATTAGTAGTCTAGCCTGTTATCTTCCATAAGATAATTCCTTTCACTCCTACAGTTATATGACGAGTTAAAATTGGAATTATCATCATGAGGCTTGAACAACTTATTGCTATGCTTTTTTACCGACTGAAGCATGTTATTCAATCAACAATCACGGACTTTGAGTTACTGTCAAAAAACATTGGAATCTGTAATATTTCAAGTAATGCTAATAAGTTAAGTTAATTACGTGTTCCAGTTACGGAGGCGATGGTATTTTTTTAGATTTGAAACAGTAATACCCGACCCGATATCATTTTCTTTACTAAGGAAGTGGGAAGCTTTTCACCTCATTTGTTCACATAGACATTCCACTTTCCCAATGAACTTAGATTTGTATATATATAACGACAGTATGGTAATATTTTTTAACGAAAAATCGAATCATCTTCCATGTTTGTGAATGCTGGATAAAAAACGAAATTTCAACATTACTTAACTAACAAAAAGAAGATTGTTGGAAGTTCTGAGGTAATCGCCAAATCCATGTGTGAAACTAAGTATCTGTTATGATCTTTACTTCTGATTAGTGAACTAGAGTAAGCATGCGTGTAGGCATTTGGACAGTGCCGTGCTTAGCAACATGGCGGTCCCACCCCAAAATGCCACTTGCACCTCCACCCCGAACATACTGAACCCACAATAAATGGAACTTTAAACAAAATAACAAACTCTCGAAAACTTCGCAGACCGTCATTTTTATAAACGTTTTGTGTCATCCTGAAAGTTTGACTATACATGTTATGTTCTTGTATGTATGTTCAAAAAAATATCTATAATCTATATATATATATATATACTAGCAGTGGCCCGGCGTTGCTCGGGTGTAATGAAAGCTTTAAAACTAATCCATGATCCTGGAGCTCAGACTCTTTGGACGTTGGCACGAAAGACTAAAAAGCAATAGTTGTTTCCAGTTAAAGCGAAACCGTAGACTGAAAGAAAAATCAATCGATATCAGTCAAATTTTGATTTCCTGGTATCGATATGATATAATTTCTTTTCGTCGCAAATTGAATTTTGAAGGGTAAATAAGTCCTCAGAGTAAATGGTATCATGGCTGAGACTAAGAACTACATTTATACCTACTTAGAGCCAAACCCGAAACAAAAAAATAATAAAAGGGCTGAAAAAATGCAGATATACAGGCAGATAAACAGACACGCACACAAATATTTTGCCTTATATATATATATATATATATTATCGATTTTCTGCACTATTGTAAGAACTGCAAACTTAAAACTTATGAATATCGTTTCTTATGTCTTTGTCAATGAGTGTATCAAATTTGATTAAAATCGAACCATTCCTTCTATAACTCGATTTTTTCGATTATCGATTTTCGATATTTATCGGGGGTACCTCGACACAAAACCTAGCTAAGAACACTCGCAGACGCGTATAGTACAACTGTGTAAATTTTCAAGAAAATCGGTTCAGCTGTTTCGGAGTCTATAGGTAACGGACACAAACATACACAGACACACACACACACATACATACATACATACACACACACACACAGACAAAGCAAAGTTTAATTCATAAATAAGTTATATATATATATATATATATATATATATATATATATATATATATATATGAGAGAGAGAGAGAGAGCGAGACGGGTTGATAGATGTCTCTTGCAACATACAAGTATCTATATAATAATTCTGCTTGTTCCTTCCTTAGTTACTTAATTCCTCCATCCGTTACGCCACTGGAGAAAGATACCAAACTTGCTCTCTACAAGAGCTTTTCCTTCCCCTTTATCTTTTTATACTCTATAAACGCTACTCTCCTCAGCCTTTCTCCCACATTTGCCAAACGGATGGGTAGTAAAGAGTGAGAGATTAGGAGGAGGAAGTCTATAGCATTACCGTAGCACTCGCAGCTTAAGCTGGTGTTTGTAGAGTAATTGTGTGTGTGTGTGTGTGTGTGTGTGTATATGTGAGTGTACTGTACAATATAGTAAAAATTGGTAGGTTTGTTATTGTATCTCGCGACCTAATAACGAAATTTCTGGCCTCTACACCCTTGGTCATTACTCAGTTGGTCTTTTCTGTTTACAATGGTCACAGGAGCCATGATTTTTCAGTAATAAAAAAAACGTTCTCTTTCAAAATCTCTCACAAAATAGCGTACAGTATTTTGGTTATGGTCTGTGCATACACCGTTTAATATAAGATTACAGTAAAATAACTTCTGTGGACATTACTTTTATAGATATTCTAATAAAATTACACTCTGTTATCGTTATTTTATTATCCAATACCTTTAAGTTTGAAGACGTTACTATCATTTGTAGTATGACAAAGTAAATTTTTTTCAAAGAAATCATAATTATCCTTCCGTGGAAATTCCACGGTTACCGCTAGTGATAATAATTTTCCAGTTAATCTTAATAATTATTTGGTTAATTTTTTTCCATTACAATAGATCTGCGGAGCCAAGGAGCCTTGCGGCTTCCCGAGGCCTTGCAGCCCCATAGGCAACTTGCGGATAACCCTGCAATTGCAAAATCTGCGGGGCCCTGAACACGGCCCTTCATTTAGATAACCAATAAACCTGTCTTTTTTTTACTTTTCTTCTCGCTTGGTCAATTTTTTCTCCCCCCTAGATTTCGCCCCCTAATAATGTTTTGACGTGTTCTGTAACATTGTTTATTTACAGAAAATTTGGCGGACCTGAAGCAGACTACCACCACATTTAATTTCGTTGTTTTTCTTTCTTTTCTTTTTTCTTTCTTTTACTTTTTTCAGCGCAGTCCTATCGCTTGTTACTTAAACTTTCCAATTATCAAAAACAATTTTGAAAATTTACAATATTTAAACAAATTTGTTGGGGGGTCAGTTTCTCATACAACGTTAAAGTAAATCGACCCTCCATTTTCAAACCAGTATTAGATTGCACGAGAAACTGTCCCTCCCTAAAATTGTTTAAATACCGAAATTTTTGAATATTTTTTATTTTTGTTTTTCTCATTTGTAAAGTATAAGATGTAAAAAATAATCTTGCACTGAAAAAAAATCCAAAAAATGTGATAATGAACAAATTTTTAGGTGGCGGTAATGTCGTATCGGCGACTGGAGTTTCAAAATGGAGGATCGATTTACTATAACGTTGTATGAGAAAATGATCCCCCAAGAAAATGTTTAAATATTGAAATTTTTCAAATTTTTTTTTTCAATCGTAAAGCTAAGGGGGTAATTGATAGAACTGCGCTGAAAAAAGTAAAAAAAAAAAAATGAAAAACAATGAAATTAAACGTGGTGGTAGTCTGCTTCATTTATTTCACGGGATTGTGAAAGGATCTATTGAATAAATTCGTAAACAAAAAACTTTACTCGGACTGACACAGGCGAGTAGCTTTTTCTGCTAAAATATTATCTTAAAGGTAACACTTCTTTTCTTTCTTTAAGAAAAATAAGGTACAGAAGGGGACGTCGACAAGAATTGCTATGGCCTTTTTTGAACCCCCGTAAAAAAAAGAAAAGGCAAAAAATAAACATCCAAAACAAAATCAATGAAAGAGAAGACAAAGAAAAATAAAGAAGAAAAAAAAACAACATGACTAAAGCGACTATTTATTGCATTATACAATTCTGGCACAAGGCCGAAAAGGGGGAGGGGAAACAAAACTTGGGTTGGTCTTCAAGTACTCTATCCTATACCTAGCTAATCAGATCCACGACCCATACATACGTTACAATTTTTCTCACTCACCATAAAAATTTGTCCATCAACACTCATACTTATCATACACCAAAATACAACAAAGCATACCGGGGACCTACAAAACGCCCCAACAACATGACTAAAGCGAAAAACCGATGAAACAAGAAGCTGGTCTCTCTTTTTAATCCTTCCTCCCACGCCTCATGTATTATCAATGTCACGGAATTTATGCAGGAAATCAAACAATACACGTAGCTGGCAAAAGGTTGCTTGTTGGTTAATGTGTTCAAATTGGAAACCATTGAAAAGAATTGTGTCTCTAATTGAGGTTGACAGAAAAGCAAACAAAATTGTCAAGTCTACAAAACACCAAATGATTAAATTACTATCGAATTTGAAGATTATGGTTTTACTGGCTGTAAAAGCATGGCCTTTCCAATCAAGCACACACTATTGGAAATTATCTGCCTTGAAAAATAATGAACTAAAAACAAGAAAAAACACTTTTCGAGTGGAAATGTTTGATTCCTCCTTGTTAGATTATAGAAATTTCAGTCCAGGACATAACATTTTTTTATAATCATTTCACCCGAAGCAAGGCAGGACTGCCATTGTTGCCCTCGATTGCGGTGAGAGAGAGAGAAAAATAAAGCAAGGTACAGGTGATGTGGAAGAAAGATAAGAGATGGATAGAATTCAAGTAAATAGAAGATAGCGATTGACGTTGCATTTAAACTTTTTGGAGATTGTATCTATTAGGGAAGCAAGTATATGGAAGGGAGTTCCACAGAGGGGAAGAGCAAGAAAACAAACATAGAGTAACAGAGGCAGTTAAATTTAAATATTTTGACGGTGAAAGGGTGGGACCTAGATGTAAATACATGTGGTTGGGGAACCAGAAGAAAAAGGGTTGTCAAAGCAATTGCTATGAAAATACTTGTAGAAAAGATAAAAGGAAACCATATCAAGTCAGTGAGGAAGTGACTGATTACATTGCATTGGGATTTTGTCGGGAATCTCAAGATGAATGGTAGTAGAAGCAGCTATGGATTCGATTTGAGGAAATGAGGTCAAAGAATTGCTCTCTAGGAGACTAGCGTCATTCATTCTGATGGGGGCAGAAACGTTTCTCTATGATGGTTTAAGGAGAGTAGCTTCGATTTGGAGGCATTAAAATTTACGTGTCATTTCTTACCCAATTCACTCACAGATATGAGGTCCTTTTGAAGGTTTACTTTGTCGGGTTTTAGAGATTACTTACTGAGACGGGAGTAAATGGGGATGTCATCTGCGTAGATGTCTACTTGGGAACTTATTACATCAGGAAGATCTTTGATGAAGATCACCAAAATAAACCTTTTGGCGAACCTGAAGGAGACTATCACCACCTTTAAATTTGTTGTTTTTCTTTTTTTTTTTCTTTTTTCAATCCAATCTTATAGATTACACCCTAAACTTTCCGATTGACAAAGAAAATTTGGAAAAATTTCAGTATTTAAACAATTTTAGGGGGGCTCAATTTTTCATACAACGTATAGTAAATCGATCCTCCATTTTGGAACCACTCGCCGGTACGGCATTTCCACCACCTATAAATTAGTTGATTATCAATTTCTTTTTACTTTTTCAGTGCAATCTTATCGATTATACCCTAAAGTTTCCGATTGACAAAAAAATTGTAAAAATTTCAACATTTAAACAATTTTTCGGGGGTGGGGAGTCAGTTTTTCATACAACCTCATATAGTAAATCGATCCTGTGCAATTAACTTTTTTGCTTGCACATATTCAACAACTGAATCATTTGCGAATTTTTGAATAAAGCCATTCTTGGAGTTTCCGATGAAGATGTCATCGTAAGAACTGAAGAAAACTTGAAAAAGACATATGCAAGAGCAAAAACTCGTCCCCACCAAAAAAAACAAAAAAAAAACAACCCCAACGCGAGTGGTTCCAAAATGGAGGATCGATTTACAATAACGTTGTATAAGTAACTGAGATCCCCCATAAAACTGTTTAAATATTGAAATTTTTCTATTTTATTTTTTTTTTAATAATCGGAAACTTTATGTAATAATCGATAAGAATGGGATGAAAAAAGTTAAAAAAATGAAAAACAACAAATTGAAAGGCGGTGGTAATCTCATTCAGGTCCGCCTACATTTTTTGTCATCTTTTGAAAGCTTGAGAAAGGCAGGCATATGAAGGTGTCTCTATCTTCCCTTTTGTACCTGTTGGGTTGCCATCCCTTCTTATACAGCTAATGAACTCTTCCAAAGTATACAAATAGTCCTGCCTACAGAGAACAGGAGTTGAGTTGTAGTTGTCTGTTGGCATTTGCCTCTGCAACTATGACACTGTCAGCACTCTGCCTTCGGGTAGAGGGCGCTCTATGCTTCCGAGCAGAGAGCAATAACCCAGTCGTGGTTCCGCCGAAGGGTAGAATCACGACTGGGCAAAAATAGACAGACATATTTTGGCCGGGCTATATAGCCCGGAAATCCCAGTCATAAACTATGTGTCACATGTTGCCCTTACTGGGAGCGACAACTAAATATAGTTGTAGTTAGAGTTGATCAGCAAGAAATATAGACTTATTACCCAGACTTACTTCTTTGTATATATTTGACTCCTACTAACAGTTATTCCTGAATCTACTAACCGTGTACAGGTTGTATATCTTTATTCAATATACTTCTATGTTTCTTCTCATATCTGTTTTTGTTATTATTATATTGTGTTGTTTTCTAAACAAGAATCCACAACAGCACGGTAAAGGATTCCTGGTACCAACTGATACCAATTCCAAAACAGGACTTAACCGTGTTTGTGAATGTGACAAAATGATGGATCTACCTTAAACGTAGAATTAGGTCTTTTTCTACTGACTAAATTTACCGACTCGACGTCGATAACGGAACAGAGCAAAAGACATTAAATTCTGGTGTAGTATATGAAATCAGGTGATGAAAGCGAAGTGGTCATAGTTATGGCTTCTTTTATCAATAAACACCAAACTTAATTTTGATTTTATTTTTTTGATTTCGTGTTATTATCGTACGCATATTATTGTGTGTTTCTGTGGCTTCTTCTAAGTTGATGTCTGTGTGCTTGTCTTATGTATCTTTATAACTTTCCTCCATTTTGTGCCTGTATATATTCTCTATATATATGTGCGTGGGTGGTGCAGTGGATGTCGATTCGGAACGACAAAGCGGGGAGCCGAGTTCGAATTCCAGTTAAATTCCATGCATTCACTTACGCACAAATACCCTTGGGAAAGGTATTAATCCTTCTCATCCCTCTAGTTATGGGTCAAATAATAGAACAGATTGGGTTCTATAGCCTTGGCTGGCAAAGGGTCTACCGCAGAAAGCAATGGCAACCTACTGCGGGATAATCTTCTGCCCAGTCAGCCATGTCTCTTTCGCGACATGATCGCCTAAAGCTTGTAACACGTATGGCATTTAACTGACAGACTGAATATAATAGTTGCAAATATAATTAAAACTTCTGATGGGTATAAAGTGAGGGATCTGTTTTATATTGTTATGAAGTAATAAACTGATCCCCCACTACTTAAACTTAATATAATAATGTAATATAATGTATTTCTTCTCCCTCCAGCTATGAGTTAAATAGCAGGACAGATTGGTTTCTATAGCCTTGGCTGGCAACCAGACTACCACAGAAAGCATACCAACCTACTGCGGGATAATCTTCTGCTCAGTCACTCATGTCTCTTTCGAGAAATGACCGCCCAAAGCGTGTTTCACGTACGGCACTAAACTGATATATTCTGTCCTTAAATAAAATTGTGTAGACACATGTTCCCTTCACCTACATATATATATATATAATATTCTGAATGAAATTAACATTTATTTTTCACCTGTCTGACAAAGCAGGTTGTAATTTTTACAACTGCCGAAATAAATTCTTGATTGATAACCTTTTAATTATGTGTTGAGTTTTCTCTCAATATTTCATGTTACTCTGGATAATATCTATTGAGTTCTTTATTTTTATCAATTTAATACTTTATATCAATTAGATAATTTTTTGGGGATTATCTTCACCGTTTGTATGGGTTTGTCATTTTCTTATATATATATATATATATATATATATATATATATATATATATATATATATATATAGTCTACCAAATTAGAATTATATACAAGGGTACTGTGATTAAAACACTCTAGTGTATACATAATAAATTGTCTCGGGCATGAAACTTCAAGGAACATTTTACGGTATGGAATAAGGATATAGTTGCATTAATATATATTTATATATATATATAATTATATAGTTATGAAATAATTGCACATTGCGACACGGAAATTTCTATGTTTCGAGATTCTCATCATCAGGCAATATTTGGTGTTGGTTGTTGGTTTAACCAGGGAGGCATAGTTGTATGTGCAATGTGAACCAATCAGAGTAACGCAACTTCTAATTTGGAGAATATGTGAACAGACTTAAAAATAATCTTGGAGGACATTAGTATTAATATTTGATTAAATTGAGATCAGCATTATTAATTAACTATTACATCTACTTTATTATTTTTGCGAAATTTATTAGATTTAGAAAGATATTCATATATTAAACGAGGAAGGGAAAGAACGCACACATAAATAAACCTACACAACCACCACACATGGAAAAATAGACGAGTATATTCACAAACACTGGCAAACAGACACATATACAGATTAATATACCCAAACATATGTACATACACAAATTACAAAATTTAGCTTTTATCGACTTGTCAATTTGTCTACGAAATTTTAAAGCTCTATTTGGACACAGACTGAATTGCCACATATTGGATACAGTCAGGGCGAATTCGTAACGTGACCAGCTTTGAATGTACACAATCATAGCAGCCACAATCATATTTCAATGCGTGAACATATAAACAGAATTAGATATATACTTACGCAAATACACAAGCTAAGAACAAAAATGTACACGACTAAAAACTCCACAGACCGTAAAAAATATATAACCACATAGATGGAAATATACGAAATCTCTGGCATCAAACAAATGCGTATGCATGTAAGAAACGTCACACATATACATATATATGCTAAGCCCCATATCGTTCACATGAAGTTATGCCCCAGTGCGCACGTCAATGGTTGTACAAGTGTTAATCTTTGATTGCGTTTGTATAAAAGGCGTCACGACGACAAATATTCCTTCCAATTTTCATCCAACTTCCACAAAGATGCATCAATATACGCATCTACTTATATCCAGTATTTTAAATAAAAAATTAAAACAGTTTATCTATCTATCTATCTATCTATCTATCTATCTATCTATCTATCTATCTATCTATCTATCACAGCCTGTTCATTATCTATCTATCTATCTATCTATCTATCTATCTATCTATCTATCTATCTATCTATCACAGCCTGTTCATTATCTATCTATCTATCTATCTATCTATCTATCTATCTATCTATCACAGCCTGTTCATTATCTATCTATCTATCTATCTATCTATCTATCTATCTATCTATCACAGCCTGTTCATTATCTATCTATCTATCTATCTATCTATCTATCTATCACAGCCTGTTCATTATCTATCTATCTATCTATCTATCTATCTATCTATCTATCTATCTATCTATCTATCTATCACAGCCTGTTCATTATCTATCTATCTATCTATCTATCTATCTATCTATCTATCTATCTATCTATCTATCACAGCCTGTTCATTATCTATCTATCTATCTATCTATCTATCTATCACAGCCTGTTCATTATCTTATCTATCTATCTATCTATCTATCTATCTATCTATCTATCTATCTATCTCAGTCTGTTCATTATCTATATATAGTAAAAAAAAACTAACCTAAAGAGCCAACGAACCTACCAAGGTTTCACCTACCCGAATATATATAGTACTGTGCAAAAGTATTAGGACAAGAACTATTTTATCTTTTATGAGGCATATTGACAGAAAATAAACAATTTAATTAAAGTAATTTTATTTGACTTACTCAACAAATGCTTTAACAAGAAAAAATACTTGTTACAAAATAAATCTAATTTTTAGTATTTAGCCTTTTGCTTTGAAATAATAAAATAATTGCGACAATTTACCAATCGCACCTCATATATATATATATATATATATTTTAATTCAGATACTTCAATCCAAAGGAAAAAAGCAGGAAGGTAAATTCCAAAAAACCCGATCCTAATTAATATTAAAAATTTATTTTAATATTAAAAAATGATACAGGAAGAGAGCTCCATGTAATAAAATATTACAGAGCAAATATATATATTAAAAAAGGATTAATTCAAAGATGTTGAATGGCCATTTCGATATGACGATCCCCACGGGGAGCGACACATCACCTCAGCAACAGAAAAAAACCTTTCAGAAACTGGAGAAAAATTAGTCTACTTTTCCTTTTTAAATAGACTGCAAAGAAATTAAAAAATAAATAATAATAAAATAAAAAAAATAAAATAAAAATAAAAATAAAGGGAAAGAAAAAGAAAAGGAAAAAGAAAAAGAAAAGGATAGAATAAAATCAAATAAATAAGAAAAGAAAAAAAATTGACATCGTCTGGGTTTGCAAAAAAAAGGGGAGAATGTAACTAAAAATTAACAGACCCCGTGTTGAATCATTTAAAGCAACACGGAAAAAAGTTGGTAAGAGAGATAAAAGAAGGAAGGGAGGGAAAAAGAAAGAAACTAAAGAAAAAAATTTTTTTTAAATATTACAGACGCTGGACAAACCCCATAATCAGCTGGAAATTAATAGGCTCAGCTTGTACTCCTAAAAGTTTTCGTGATAGGTGTCGTCTGTGTTTATTGGAGAAGATTCTGATTTTGAAGTATCCTCATCAGGACTTACTTTTGAACTTTAGAAGGGAATTTATAAACAAGTGCCGCCATAGGGCGGATTTTAAAATTTAACTTCTAATTTTTAATTTTTAAATTCTATATTTTTCTATAATTTTTTATTATTTTAAAAAATTTTTTAATTTTAATTTTTTTTTTTTTTTTTTTTTTTTTTTTTTTTTTTTTTTTATGTGTATGTTTGTGTGTGGATGTGCATATTTGTATATATGTATTTATGTATGTGGGCTATATGTTATTTTGGAAAAAAAATTTTTTTTAGCTATGTAAATGCTCCTTTTCATAATATTCATTAATATGTATGTGTGAGTGCATAAAGAATATATATATATATATATATATATATATATATATGTGTGTGTGTGCGTGTGTGTGTATATGTGTGCATGTATGTGTACACATGTATATTATGTCTATGTGTGTGCGTGTGTGTGTATTTGTGTGCATGTATGTGTACACATGTATATTATATCTATATGAATTTTTTGTATATAGGTGTGTACACACACATGCATATATATGTATATGTGTGTATGCGCATGTATATGTATATTAGTGTGTAATAAATTGAATGTATGTGTGTGTATGTGTATGTATATATGTATTCTTATTCGTTAAATGGTGTGTGTGTGTATATATATATATATATATATATATATATGTGTGTGTACTTCTATTGATATGTATATATAATAATTGTAATTTTTTTTTTTTTTTTTTTTTTTTTTTACCTAGTATTGTCTTTATTTAGTTTAATTTCAAATGACCTAATTTTTTTAAAAAAATAATTTTATTTCAAATCCTATATCTTTTTATTCCCTTTTATCAATAATTTATGCCTTTTTAAGTAAAGGCTTTTTTAATACTTCAACGTTTTGGGGAAATTAGATTTTTGAATTTGTCCAGCGTCTGTAATATTTAAAAAAAATTTTTTTCTTTAGTTTCTTTCTTTTTCCCTCCCTTCCTTCTTTTATCTCTCTTACCAACTTTTTTCCGTGTTGCTTTAAATGATTCAACACGGGGTCTGTTAATTTTTAGTTACATTCTCCCCTTTTTTTTGCAAACCCAGACGATGTCAATTTTTTTTCTTTTCTTATTTATTTGATTTTATTCTATCCTTTTCTTTTTCTTTTTCCTTTTCTTTTTCTTTCCCTTTATTTTTATTTTTATTTTATTTTTTTTATTTTATTATTATTTATTTTTTAATTTCTTTGCAGTCTATTTAAAAAGGAAAAGTAGACTAATTTTTCTCCAGTTTCTGAAAGGTTTTTTTCTGTTGCTGAGGTGATGTGTCGCTCCCCGTGGGGATCGTCATATCGAAATGGCCATTCAACATCTTTGAATTAATCCTTTTTTAATATATATATATATATATATATATATATATATATATAAGTATTAGGACAAGAACTATTTTATCTTTTATGAGGCATATTGACAGAAAATAAACAATTTCATTAAAGTAATTTTATTTAGTATAATAGCCTTTCGCTTTGATCACAGCTTTGATCACAGCCGTGTGTCACAAGCTTCTTCAATATATCTAATGTTATCTCCTTGCCAAGCAGCTTGTATTTGTTCTCAAAGTGTGTCTTGAGAAGTAACATTAGATTTATCAATTTTTTTATACAAAATATCCCATAGATGTTCAATCGGATTAAGATCAGGGCTTTGTGGGGGCCAGTTCAAATTCCGAAGACTTCCTTCCTCTTCCTTTTTAGCTAAATAATTCTTACAAAGGTTTGGCTTTTCACCCTGTATTTGAATTTCAGTGAGAATTTTAGGAAAATCACCCCTGTCCTAATACTTTTGCACACTACCGGTAATGTGCAAAAGTGTTAGGACAGGGATGATTTTAAACTTTATTTTGATGCCTCATAAAAGATAAAATACTTCTTGTCCTAATACTTTTGCACAGTATTGTACATTTGAAGCTGTTTTTGACAAGCACCCATATAGGTGTCATTAAGCCATTAATAAATGCGCATGTTATTCTTATCACTTCGTAGAGAAATGAGTCCAGAAAATTGGTTCAGAACAATATTTCATTTCTTCGTTTTCTAACTTAAGAAGTTACTGAAGAGAAAATAATAATAAGAGAGACTTTAATGTTCGCCTGACATCAAAGGGGATCTTCTTCTTGATCTTGGCAAGAATGCATTTTTGGATTTGGTTTGGCCTTTGTTTCTGTTTTTGTTTTTCATCCTCATAATTTAAAAGAATCTCCCTTTCACAGCCATTGGCCTTCTTGTGAAAATAATTATGTTCCTGATTTACAAAAGAATTCTCATAAAAATTAATCAATTTCGCAAAGATTACAAAAAGATAAATTCTTTTATTTCCAAGGGTTTACGTTTCTTTTGATTGTTAAATTATGTAATTTAAACTAATTCCTCGGAGTAGTTACTTTTTTATTGCATTAAGGAAGTTTGACAACAATATTTCATATATATATATATATATATATATATATATATATATATATATTGGGCGCGTATAATGATAATATATGCGCTAAAAAGTCTGCCTTCTTCCACCGAACGCCCATAGCCCAGAGGTAGAATCGCCGACTGACGCCAATTCGGTCGGGTTTCAATCCTGGGTTAAAAATCAATCGGAGTCTAACCGTACCGATGAGCTGTGATACAGCGAAAAAGATCTGTCTGCGGATGACAATATATATATATATATATATATATATATATATATATATATATATATACATATATATATATATATAGTGTAACAAAGTTATAGAACTCGTAGATTTCTTTACCTGTTGTCCATGCATTTACTTTTATAAAGAGTGTTCGATACAACGTAGAGCATTATATTGTAAATCCCAATGTAAGAACTACCCAGACAAAATAAATAAGGAACCTGTCTTAAACTAAGTTACCTCTCCTAACCCAAAGCTATATATCTAGGGCTACAATATGGCCGACAAAATTAGAATAAGCTCCCACCCCACACTCACTTAAACATCATATCACCATAAATAAACCGTTTTCACCATTTAGTTTTCATTTCAACTTATCACCCGATGAGAAGCGCACATAGCAGCTTCGAAACGCAAAGATTTTTGTGTACGCGACCTAGGTTTCTACCATGTGGTGTGTCTTCAGGCGATTTACAAAAACTGATTTTACTGTTTACCTTCTTTTTTTTTTTTGAGATCACTCGCGTAACGGTGATTTTTTTTTTTTTTGAACACTCACGTAACGGGCAATTTTTGAATGCGCATTTTTTAAAATTACAAGAATTTATAACGTTTTCATCCATGGTTGTATGAACCTAAGAGGTATTTTTGGTATGGTTACACTTAGTCATAATTTCTGTTCTTTCATTCAATAATTCCTTTTTGTTTGGGAATAGTGACTAGAATCAAAGATTTGTGAGTTCAATACCTGGCTACAGCAGTGGTGAATAAAAACATAGAGAGTTGAGTTAAAGGGAGATAACAAAGGCATTCGGAAGTGACGTGACTCATAGAATGAGAACAATCTACCCTAGTTATCGAAATAAATGAATCAGTTCGTAATGCATTTGATAACTTATTGTGTATAAAATCTATTTTTTTGTTGTTCATAAACTGCGTCTACAGATTATATGCAAAAGAGGTATTGTCAAATATTTGATGTAAAATTCATAGATATATGTTATCCAATGAAATAATTCGTACTATTATGTATAGCGAGTAAGCATGAAAGCAATTAAGTCCCAATTTTCAATTTCAGATTGATATTTAGTATTTTTCAGTAATTATAGCAATTTGCAGTGTCAAGAGATTATTTTCAAGAACTAGAATTTAGTATTATGGCTCGTAAAAAAGAACTAACAATGAATGAAAAGAACTATATAACCAAAGAAATTAGCAAAGGAAAGCCTTCGCTTCAGATTTCTAAAGATTTGAAAAGGGATCATCGAACAATCAAGAAAATTTGTCAAATGGGAATTCCACCAAAAAAAAAGTCTTAGGCTGAATTCAGGAATTTAACAAAGCGAGATCTTTCACATATCCGAAGAGAATTAATAAGAAACACAAATGCGTCAAGTGCGTTCATATTTGAGGCCGCTGGAGCTCCTATGGTGTCAAGGGAAACAAGGTGTAAAGCATTAAAGAAGTTTGCTGATGTAAAAAATCAAATAAAAAACCCATTTTAACAACAAAACATAACGAAAGAAGATTGCTGTGGATAAAAAGATACATGAAAACTGATTTCAGTAAAGTGCTTTTTACAGACGAATCAAGGATCACCTTCGATGGACCCGATGGATGGGCTCGAGGACGGGTTTGCAAGCAACATGACTCAAGAAAAGATTTTAAACGCCAACAAGGCGGCGGTGGGATCATGATATGGGCTGTAATTATTGGGTCCATTTAAAGTGAAAGGCGGGGTTAAAATGAATTACAAAAGTTACTGCGATTTTTTAGAGCAATATTTCTTTGAATGACTTGATAACCAGTCTTTAGCCAAGTGTAGATCTATGATCTTTATGCAAGACAACGCACCAAGTCATGCATCGAAGTTTACTAAATCCTGGTTGAAAGAAATGGAATTTGTTGAAGATTCTCTTATAGAATGGCCTTCAAATAGCTGTGACTTGAATCCCATTGAGACCCTGTGGAGCATCCTTGAGAGAGTTTTTTATTCTAATGGAATTGGAGTAGATAGACTAAACTATCGCCCGGTTCATACTCCACCCACGTCTATTGAACAGGTGAAGAGGCTCATCCCTTGTTCCCTGTCTAGGATGTGGTTTCCGGCTTTCTCTCTTCCAATCTTTTCACTCTTCTCTCTTTTATTTTTTCCAATTGGAGTAGATAGACGAAACTATCGCCCGGTTCATACTCCACCCACGTCTATTGAACAGGCGAAGAGGCTCATCCCTTGTTCCCTGTCTAGGATGTGGTTTCCGGCTTTCTCTCTTCCAATCTTTTCACTCTTCTCTTTTTTATTTTTTCCAATTGGAGTAGATAGACTAAACTATCGCCCGGTTCATACTCCACCCACGTCTATTGAACAGGCAAAGAGGCTCATCCCTTGTTCCCTGTCTAGGATGTGGTTTCCGGCTTTCTCTCTTCCAATCTTTTCACTCTTACGTAGCCCCCTGCACATCAGTGGCGTTACCGCCTTGCTCGTGGTGATATGATTAAAAAAAAAAAAGGCAATTCAACAGCAGGTGTGACCTCTGGAATGAAATTAAAGTTGCTGCAAACAACTTACCAGCCGCTAAAATTGCAAATCTAACATCAGATGTTGACAATAGGCTGCTAAGCGTTATTGAAAAGAAAGGAGCATTTGTGCAATAAATTTTAGGAGGTTCTTATTATTTTTGTTAATATATCTTTTATTTTTAACATAAAATGCTTTTTTATGTTTTTCTATTAAGAAACTGACGAATTTGTTCTAAAATCTTTTCATATTATTTTTTACATTAGTTTTACAAGGTATAATAATATAAAAGTATCAAAATAAATAGTTGCAAATAAACTACTGACAGTTAAATTAGTCTGTTTTGTTAACTTAGTAATTTTTTTTCTCACCAAAAGCAATATTTTTCTCTATCACTATATATCTAAGTTAATAATATTGAGTAAAATCTAAACAACATCATAATAGGACTTAACATTAAAGACGCAACACTTTATACCAATTCATAACTTGCATATAATCACTAGACGCAGTTTAGATACGTTTTTCACAATACTGCAAGTTTCTTCAATATATTGTGAAAAGCGGTTTTGTCGTTTATTTTATATATAAACAAATATAAAAATATTCAATATAAAAAATAAACATTATTGACTCACTTTAATCTAGTACATTGTATTATGTTGTGGTGAATACGGAATTAAAAGAAATTATTCTCTTCATTTTTACAAATTTAACAATCCTGTGTGAAATCTGAATTTTGACAAATAGGAAAAAGACTTGATCCCGGACTGAAAGAAAAAACAAAGCCAAAATTTCGCAATATGATTTGAAATTAATTTTTTAACCAATGAAAGAAATCGATTTGCAAAACTGAGAGAAATTAAAAAGCCTATGTGAAAAAGTAAATCGCTATAAAAAGAATGAAAGTCAAATCAGTCAGTCAAATGGAAGCAGAAATTACAGACGACACTGCAAAGATGTGACAAAAACTTCAAGCCACTAACCCGGACATAAGGTCCCGACACACTTTCGTTTTCCTTCTACTTCTCGGGTGCTATCTTCCTTTATATCTTCTTCTCCATTCTCACCATTCTCATAATAAACAATGAAGAAGACAACAACAGCAATAACAACAACAATAAGACACTTCAACTGACTCCAAAACATTAACGTTCGATAAGTACCATTTTCATTTATTGCTTTACCTTCCTTTTCTCTTTCCCGCCGGCCATAAAAGAAAAGAAAGGAACACTGACTTTATTAGTAACCTGTTAATCTTTATGCACAAACACATTTTGCTACTTACAACTCCAACTCTAGATTCACTTAACGCCTCATTACTATTTTACTCTTTGATCATTTAACTCCTACAACGTGTTTACCATAACAGTCAGTTACATGGTTGGTGGGTTCGCGCTAAATTATTGGAACTCCAAAAGGCAGACCTTTGCGTTTTCCTTTGGCCCAGTCTCGAAGCATTTTCTCACAATTGTGGCACACAACCTGAAGAGCACATTGCTTGTCTTGATCACCCAGATGAACTTTAAAATATGCCTTGTAGGCACGCTTGACAAACGAGGATATGTTACGTCTCTGACGATTGAGTGTGTAACATCCACATATGTAGCAGAAAGCAGCAGGCTTGTTTCTGCAATGATATTTATTTTTGGAAGCCATATTTGATCTGAAACAAAATACGAATGATCAAAATATTAGAAGGTATCTATATATATGAACGTGAAAATGCTTATACATGGTTTACGCAAGTTTACATTTGTACAATTTAGTTAACTTTAAATTGCATACAAACTAGAGCCTGTAGAGAAAAGCTAATTGCAGATTTGAAATTGGCGACTAAAACTCCTTCAGAATCAGTTAAAATATCCAATGCAATTCAAAGTTACTGAAAAAGTATTCCCCGGTGTTATTCAATGTTTTTAGCACGACTCGGAATTTCATGAATTATGCACGCATCAGATGCATATTATGAACTGAACGTTTTACGATTTGAACTATTATTTTAGGTATTAGGATTTTGTAAGCAATGTTCGTTAAAAATTGTAAATCGGCTGTGCGAATATTTTTACTTATTAAATGCATAATTCAGTTCGGTTTATACCGACACCCAAAAATTAAATAGGATACTAAAACCGTGGGAGAAAAAATATTAATTTATGGTCCGATTTTATTAATCTTAACTTGAAACGGACGTCACTAGTTTGATTATATTGGGGACGGTACGTTCGAATGAGTATTTCTTTTAAAGAATAAAAAATTTTAGAATTTTGAAAAATCAAATTTGAAAATTATAAGAATTAAGAAAATAAAATATAGAAAACAAAAAAGACAGTTAGTTAAGTGCCATACGTGATACACGCTTTGGGCGATCGTGTCTCGAAAGAGACATGACAGACTGGGCAGAAGAGTATCCTGCAGTAGGTTGCAATTGCTTTCTGCGGTAGACTGGTTGCCAGCCAAGGCTATAGAACCCAATCTGTCCTGCCATTTTATTCATAGCTGGAGGGAGAAGAGATAGATTATATTATATTAATATATTAAGTATAATTAGTGTGGGATCAGTTTATTACTTCATAACAATAGAAAACCGATCCCCCACTTTATGCTCAGTAAAAGTTTAAATCATGTTTCCAACTATTATATGCAGTCAGTTAGTTAAGTGCAATGCGTGATACACGCTTTGGGTGATCATGTCTTGAAAGAGACATGACTAACTAGTTAGAAGATTATACCGCAGTAGGTTGCTATTACTTTCTGTGGTAGACTGGCTGTCAGCCAAGGCTATAGAACCCAATCTGTCCTATTATTTAACGCATGACTGGAGGGAAGAGACGGATTAATACCTTTCCCAAGGGTATTTGCGCGTAAGTGAATGGAAGGAATTCAACTGGAATTCGAACTCGGTTCCCCGATTTGTTGTTTGAAGTCAATATCCACTGCACTACAACGCACATTCAATTAAAAAGTAGGGAACAGTAAAATGAAAATAAATACGCACACATATACATGCATCTATGCATAAGCACAAACATATTTTTGCACAGACGGTTTTTCGATTTTAATTATTATTTCAGGTATTAACGTTGCTAAAGTTAAGGTCGCTATGAATTAAAAATCGGGTGAGCTAATGTATTTTTATTAAAGTATAACTTAGTTAGGTTTATACCAAAACTTAAAATGGGCGATGGGCAGCAAAAATTGTGGAAAAGAAAAAAGAAACGAAAAGAAAAACTATTATAAGAAAAAATCGAAACCGGATTTCGCAAGTAGATGTTAAATTGTTATTCTGACCAATGCGAGCGAGTTGCAAGACCCAGATAATTTCGCGATCCAGTGCGCAGTTCTAAAGGACTATATAAATGGCTTCGATTAGCGTCAGTCAGGGATGGAAGCAGCAGAGACGACAAGCTAAAATGTAACGAGAGAAGCTTCAAGCTAACCCTGACATTCGTCCTCTTTCTCTTTCGTTCGCGTGTGCTGATTCCTTTTACTTCTTCTTCTTCTTCTTCTTCTTCTTCTTCTTCTTCTTCTTCTTCTTCTTCTTCTTCTTCTCCATTCAAAGACATTCCTACCAAATAAACGCTCATACATACATACATACATACATACATACATACATACATACATACGCACGCATAAACTCTCTCCAACAACTTACTACTATGAATATTTCTTGATACCCTTAACTTTCTAATTGATACCCTTAATATTTCTTGATACCCTTAACTTTCTAATTGATACCCTTAATATTTCTTGATACCCTTAACTTTCTAATTGATACCCTTAATATTTCTTGATACCCTTAACTTTCTAATTGATACCCTTAATATTTCTTGATACCCTTAACTTTCTAATTGATACCCTTAATATTTCTTGATACCCTTAACTTTCTAATTGATACCCTTAATATTTCTTGATACCCTTAACTTTCTAATTGATACCCTTAATATTTCTTGATACCCTTAACTTTCTAATTGATACCCTTAATATTTCTTGATACCCTTAACTTTCTAATTGATACCTTTAATATTTCTTGATACCCTTAACTTTCTAATTGATACCCTTAATATTTCTTGATACCCTTAACTTTCTAATTGATACCCTTAATATTTCTTGATACCCTTAACTTTCTAATTGATACCCTTAATATTTCTTGATACCCTTAACTTTCTAATTGATACCCTTAATATTTCTTGATACCCTTAACTTTCTAATTGATACCCTTAATATTTCTTGATACCCTTAACTTTCTAATTGATACCCTTAATATTTCTTGATACCCTTAACTTTCTAATTGATACCCTTAATATTTCTTGATACCCTTAACTTTCTAATTGATGCCCTTAATATTTCTTGATACCCTTAACTTTCTAATTGATACCCTTAATATTTCTTGATAACCTTAACTTTCTAATTTCTGCTTATTCTTATTATTCCTTCCTTTTAATAATAAAAAATACAATTTTCATGTTAAAATATATGAAAGATATATATTTATTATTCCACTCTTTTACACAAACACACATTCCAACCAATCTACAACCTTCTGCTGATGACCTTCTGATGATGATGATTTTAACCAAACCTTTTGATAATTATGGATAAAACTTGTAAGCTGTAGGGTGTTCGGTTAAGTACGACACAAAGGCCGATTAATAAACATTAACCATCTCCAAACGGCGACATATATACCGAAATCTAAATAGGGGACTAGGAAGCAAAAATTATAGGAAAGAAAAAAGAAACAAAAGAAAAACTATTATAAGAATATTACATTGAAGGGAACGTCACTATGTTTGTTTATATAAAAGAAATATTTCTTTCAAATATCTTTGTATATAGATGTGTGTATGTATATATGCAGAACTGTATCCAAAAAGTGTCAACAAACACAAGTCGTCTCCTGAACGAAATAGCAAAATATGTGAGACTGATTACTAAGCCTTGTTGGTCGCTTTTAAGAAAATCCAATGAAATAAACAACAGAGTGAATGAAGACTGATTTTTGTATCATTTTTTTTTTTCATCTACAAATGCCAGGCAACATTCGATAAGGCCAGACAGGCCATTACACACGACGGAAGAATCAATATTGCAAAACTGTGTGAACGCCTTCAGATGAGCCATGGCAAGTTTAGTGTTGTCAGTTAGCTACTCATAGGGATGTACCAAAAGTGGGTTCTAAGAATGCTAACAGACTCATCATGGTAAAATGTCTGTGAAACTCCCTCATCGGGCAATTTATTGCATATGAAATAAATTTGAAATGAATGGTTCGGTGGTTTATTTACCGAAATCTGGTTGTCCTAAGACATCTATGACTGAAGAAAATGATGATCAAAAATCGCAGCAGACCTTCTGGATAAGATCACTTGATCAGGCGAGGCTTTCTTCAAATTGTCAGGTCACGTGAACAAGCATAAGTGAGTGTACTGGGCTGATAAAAAATCTTCACTTGGGGCCCAAAGAAGGTTTAGTTTTTTTCTGGTGATACCGAGCAAAAGCGATGGACCGGATGTTTGCGCTTTCATGACCACTACGCTCGCCCCCCTTACCTCTTTCCTTCTTCCCTGCTTCAAAAACTACTTACTAACCTAAGGAACGAATACATCAAAGACATTCCTTACTTACACACTCCCAAATTTCTTAAGTATTAATTCTCTTTCAGCATTTTATTGCCATGAACATTTAACCTCCGTTGGACCTATAGTACATGTATTTCTTCAATTGTAAAAACATTGATTGATATCTGTTATATATAAAATGTTATCTTTCAACTCAATTTGCTTTTCTTGGTTTATAACCTTTCTTTATGACTTATAGTTAATAAACAACAAGGCCAAATTCCGTCAACCTGCAACAGTATACAACTACCCTTCACTAGAACGGACTCTCCACTACTAACAGAAAAGAATAGATAAGCAACCCACTATAGTTTAATGTTTTTGACCAAATTCATTCAAATCCTAATTCCAAACTAATATTCCATATTCCTTGTTTAGGTTTTGGAAATCATATTAAGCTACTTCCTCCAATTTACGTTCCAATTTTTATGTTTTTTTGTTTGTTTGTTTGTTTGTTTTTTGTTTGTTTTTTGTTTGTTTTTTGTTTTTTTGCGAGCAATGGCAAACAATTTAAATCAAGAACAAAAGAAAATGGCTACTACAGGGGCAGTGGACGTGTGAAAATATCGACCAATTGCACAAGGTGTCTTTAATAAACCCCCTACATTCAGTCAGTCAGTTAAGAGCCATACGTGATACACGCTTGGGCGATCATGTCTCTTTTAGAGACATGACTGACTGGGCAGAAGTGTATCCCGCTGTAGGTTGCCATTACTTTCTGCGGTAGACTGGTTACCAGCCAAGGCAAAAGAACTTAATACGTCCTGCCATTTAACTCATAGCTGGAGGGAGATGAGATAAATTATATTATATTAGTATATTAAGTATAATTAGTGGGGGATCAGTTTATTACTTCAAAATAATATAAAACTGATCCCTTATTTTATGCCCAGTAGAAGTCTTTATCATGTTTTAAAATATTATATTCAGTCAATCAGTTAGGAGCCATACGTGATACACGCTTGGGCGATCATGTCTCGAAAGAGACATGACTGACTGGGCAGAACAGTATCCTGCAGTAGGTTGCAATTGCTTTCTGCGGTAGACTGGTTGCCAGCCAAGGCTATAGAACCCAATCTGTCCTGCCATTTTATTCATAGCTGGAGGGAGAAGAGATAGATCATATTACATTATTAAGTATAATTAGTGTGGGATCAGTTTATTACTTCATAACAATAGAAAACCGATCCCACACTTTATGCCCAGTAGAAGTTTTAATTATGTTTCCAACTATTATATTGAGTCCGTCAGTTAAGTGCCATATGTGATACACGTTTGGGCAATCATGTCTCGAAAGAGACATGACTGACTGGGAAGAAGAATATCCCACAGTAGGTTGCCATTACTTTCTGCGGTAGACCGGTTGCCAGCCAAGGCTATAGAACCTAATCTATCTTGTTATTTAATCCATAACTGAAGGGAAGAGACGGATTAATAACTTTCTCAAGGGTATTTTCGCGTAGGTGAATGCAAGGAATTCAACTGGGATTTAAAATTGGCTAACCGATTTCTCGTTCCGAGCCACGCATTTTTTTATGTTTTTTTTTTTAAAAGGATTGTAAACTACCTAAGGTACGGAGATGATATAGTGTTGAAAGCAGACACAAAAAGGAAACTACAAGACCTCCTACAGAAGGTAGCAGAAGAAAATAACAAGAAAAGACTAGAAATAAACTGCACGAAAACTGAATGCATGGCCATCAGTAAAAAGGGCAGTCCAAAATGCCAAATACAGGTCGGGAATACCAGAATCAAGCAGGTACAAAAATTTAAATACCTGGGAAGTGTTATAACAGAAGACGGAAAGTGCGACACAGAGATCCGAAGTCGAATTGGCATGGCGAAGGAAGCATTCCAGAAGTTGAGTAAGGTATTAAGAAACAGGACAATTTCCCTAAAAACTAGGAAGAGAGTACTGGATTGCTACGTGATATCCGTCCCTCAATATGGCAATGAATGCTGGACAATACCATCAAAGATGAAGGAAAAACTTGAAGCAACTGAAATGTGGTTCTACAGAAGGATGCTGAGAATGTCATGGATCGAGCATGTGAGCAATGATGAGGTCTTGGAAATGATGGAAACAAAAAGGAAATTAATAGTGAGCATCAGGAAGCGACAGCTGAAGTTCCTGGGATACGCATGAAGGAAGGAGGGCCTGGAAAACCTGATACTAACAGGCCAGATAGAGGGAAAAGGAGACAGGGGAAAGCAACGGATAACATATTTGAAGGACCTAATCAGGTGGATGATGGAACGAGTATTGCATGGTGTAACAGGAGAAGGCGTGCTTAGAGCCACCAGGGATAGGGAGACGTGGAAAGCCATGATCGCCTAAGGGACAGGGCACATAGAAGAAGAAGAAGAAGAAGAAGAAGAGCATTGGATACCGATATAATCAAGAGTAAAGAACTGGGAAAATGCCGATCAGGAGCGCACATCTTAGCAAGATGTCTCTAATAATTTCCCACCATCTCGCCAGGCAATTTATTGCAGAAAAATAAATTTGGAAGCATAGATTTGGTGGTTATTTTACCAAAAATCTATTAGTCCTAAGACTTCTATGAATAAAAAAGAATAATGACCAAAACGTTAAGAAGTAGCCAGATCTTCTGGATAAGATCCTGTGGTCAGATGAGACCGCTTTCTAATTGCCAGCTCACGTGAAGAAAACCACAAACCACTAAAAGTCTTTTCGGACCAGTTTTCTGTCCTATTATTTAACCCATAACTGGGTTATGGGTTAAATAATAGGGAAGAGATGGATTAATACCTTTCCCAAGTGTATTTGCGCGTAAGTGAATGCAAGAAAATTCAACTGGAATTCGAACTCGGCTCCCCGTTTTCTCCTCCCGGGCCGATATCCACTGCACCACAACGCGCTTCCGCATCGAGCAGGTAAAGAATATTAAATACCTGGGAAGCATCCTCAAAGGAGACAGATAGTGCAACGCTGAGAACCGAAGGTGGGTTAATAAAACTGCGGATTGGTTGAATTACTTAGAAATGATTCGTGACGTAGTAGTTCCACCGTTCAGCAAGATGGAGCACCTCCCCATTGTACTTTAGCAGTAGAGGACTAGTTTAACTAAACCTTTGCACAAGGTTGGTTCGAAGCAGCATCGAATGGCCATCATGTTAACCTTAACTAAGTCAAATGGATTTCTAGATTTCTTTTGTCATAAAGAATAAGGCTTGTGATAGAAATCTCCACACAGTGGATGAATTAAAAGAGAAGTATTTATTCATATTAATGCAGTTTGGGATTTGTGTCATGCTGTCTTCATAACGATCCTGACATTCGTCTCGAGGTTCTTGACAAAATCCAGAAGCGGATCTGCAACGTAGTTGATCCAGACTTTTTTTTTTTTTTTTTAATCATTTCACCCCGAGCAAGGCGGAAACGCCACTGATGTGCAGGGGGTTACATAAATGTAAAAAGATTAATTAGAAAAGAGTGAGGAGTACAAGCTAGTTAGAAAGGAACAATAGAAAGCTGAGAAAGAAGGTGCGATGACAGATACATAGGAGGAGAGAAAGGGAAGGTTATACAGGGGAGGGGAGAGAGCTAGAGGCCAGTGGTTAGTAGATGAGTATTAACTTTGCATTTAAATTTCTGGAGGTTGTAGCCGTCAGGAAAGCAAGAATACGGGAGTGAGTTCCACAGGCGGGAAGTGCGAGAGAGGAAGCTGCAGGAGTAGAATTGTCGTCTGCATTTGGCTAACCTGACTGTGAATGGGTGGGACCCAGTTGCCAGTCTGGTTGCACGGGTAAACACCTGTTGAGGAGGCATCAGTGACTTAAGCTCATCCGAGCGGAAGCCATGAAAATATTTATAGAAGAGACAGAGGGAGGCCACATTTCGACGATGGGAAAGTGGCTGCAGTCGAGTCGCCAGATCAGTACCTATCACATTACAGACTCTCCTTTGGAGCTTGTCAAGAACACTGAGGAGAACGGCAGGGGCACCTGACCATAAATGGCAGCAGTACCCCATGCACGGACGGATGGTTGACTTGTATATATGCAGGATGGATTCAGGTGGAAAAAACATCCTGGATCGACATAGTGACCCAACCTTGGCAGTTCGACGGAATGTAGCTTCCCTCTGTCTTTTCTACAAATATTTTCACGTCTTCTGCTCTGATGAGCTTCTTACCCTGATACTCTGACCACATGAATTTACTCGTGTTTGTAGATTGGCATCAAGGTTCTACTCTTTTGCTGTCAAAATAGTCAACTGTAACCGTCACTTCTGCTTAACAGTTTCTTTTCTCACACTTCCCGTCTGTTGAACTCCCTTCCGTGATTGCAACTATATCCAAAATTTTAAATGCAACATCAGTTGCCATCCCCTTTTTCTCTCTCCTCCTAAATCTGTCTGTCTGTCTGTCTTACCTCCTTAAATCTCATTCACCCCTTATTCTCTTTTCAGCATCCCCTGTACCGCCTGTCTTGTGGTGAAATGAGTAACATTTTCCGTAGATTTGACCTAGGTTAACCGTAATTAGACAGACAGCAAAGCATCAGTCCCACCCAGAAAGAATAACTTAAGACAATATACTCTGCATGGAAAGCGATTTAAATAACGTTTAAAGCATAGATGTGATTCATTCATTCATTCTTCTTCTTCTTCTTCCTTTTCTTCTATGTGCCATGTCTCTTCAGAGGCGATCATGGTTTTCCACGTCTCCCTGGTATCCTCAGCATCTTTCTGTAGAACCACATTGATGTAGCTTCAAGTCTCTCTTCCATCATTGATAAGATCATCCAGCATTCTTTGCCATATAGGAGGCCAGATATCACATAACAGTTCACTACTCTTTTCTTTGTCTCTAACGAAATTTTCCCGTCTCTCAACATTCTGTCCAACCTCTGGGCGTTTGAAATGCGTTTTTGGCCATGCTAATCCGCCTTCGAATCTCAGTGTCGCACTTTCCATCCTCTTTCAGGATACTTCCCAGGTATTTAAACTTCTTAAACCTGTTTGATGTGGATGTGCGTTGTTGTGCAGTGGATATCAGCTAGGGACGAGAAATCAGGGAGCCGGGTTTGAATTCCAGTCGAATTCCTTGCATTCACTTACGCGCAAATACCCTTGGGAAAGTATTAATCCATCTCTTCCCTCCAGTTATGGGTTAAATAACAAGACAGATTGGGTTCCATAGCCTTGGCTGGCAACAAGTCTACAGCAGAAAGTAATGGCAAACTACTTCGGGATAATCTTCTGCCAAGTCAGTCATGTCTCTTTCGAGACATGATCGCCCAAGCGTGCATCATGTATGGCACTTAACTGACTTGTTTGATTTTAGTTTCCCCGGGTGTGTAGTTAAAATTTTAGGGAACTTTTTTTGCTGATGACCATGAATCTTCATATAGTTCAGATTGTGACTGCCAATGATGAATCCTTGCCTTACACGCCTTCCTATTTTCGTATATGGGCTGAATAAAATTCTTGTCCATATGCAGGCGGTTTACGACCAATATAAATTCTTGATAACTAATGTCTTTCCCGGATATGTCGAGTTTGTCGAGCATCTCTAAGTCTTTGTGGCGTAGTTTGTCGAACGGCTTGGCGTAATTTATAAAAAAAACAGGTACACGTCTTTCAGATTTTGTATTGCGTTTTCTGATATCATCCTGAACATAAATATCGCGTTCCTTGTTTCGGTGTCTCTGTTCTTGTCCTACCTCTGAGCCGATTCTGCTGTGAGCTCTGTTTATCAGAATCCGGAAGATGAGTTTTGTTACGTAGCTCATCAAGCTAATTGTTCGACGGAGTTCACATTCCTTTGTGCCTGGATTCTTAGGCAGTGCTATAAAAATTGATCTTCTAAGATTTCTCTGTATATCACCGCTGCTGTATATTTCATTTATTATTTCTGTAATCCTGTGCACACCAAATTCGTCTAAATCTGTCAGCATTTCCATTACAATACCATACGGTACTTCTGCTTTGCTTCCGATCAATTTGGTCAGTACTCATAGTTTAAAAAAAAAATAAAGCTCGAAACATTCCACGAGACATGTGAATTAGAGCAGATTGATTTTTTAATTCTTTTAAACAATTAACATCACACTCGCAGTATTTACATTATTCGGACTATTGTCCTCATCTTTGTTGCCATTTGTACAACATTCAATAATAGATCATTCTATTTGTCTATATTTCTGAGATGAGGTAGTATTTACAGTATTTACATTATTCGGACTATTGTCCTCATCTTTGTTGCCATTTGTACGACGTTCTGGCCGTCGTACGCTCCAGCCTTCTTCAGGTGCTAGGAATTTTGAAGTGAACCCTTTATTACAATCACTGAGGCATATGAACTCCATTCCTTGCGTAAAGCCTCGATTGGAAGTCATGAGTTATCTTCTTCCAACCGTGCAAGTTACTTGTTCACCACTGCTGTAGCCTTGCTATTGAATTCACAACTCTAAGAGTCAAGTTAGGAACTAACCAACGTCTATATCAACTGGGCTATGTAACCTTAAGGACAAGAACAACTGAATTTTTGGGACTTATAAGCCTAATATTCAGTAACACTTTGTTTACCAGAGTTCATATTACAATTTTTTGATGTTTATGTTTTTCTCTAGTATTTCTGAAGAGAATAGTTTTCTCTAGTATTTTTACCGGGGCTCATATCTAGTATTTCTGATGTTAACGGTTTTCTCTAGTATTTTTTACCAGAGTTCTTATTGCATTTTTGACCCTAATGATTTAGGGTACAACAGCCGAAATGTCGTACAAATGGCAACAATGATGAAGACAATCGTCAAAATAATGTAAATACTGTAAATACTACCTCATCTCAAAAGTAGAGACAAATAGAATGATCTATTATTAAACACCGTACAAATGGCAACAAAGATGAGGACAATAGTCCGAATAATGTAAATACTGTAAATACTACCTCATCTCAGAAATATTGACAAACATCACACTCAGTGTGAAAGCTGGGGCTTGATGTGATTTGTAGTGACACCAACAATTAAATTTATAGCCTTTACCTACCTTTGAGCATTCCATTTTTAAAATTGTTCGAAAAATGTACAGAAATACTTAATTTTCGCTGGCTTTTTCTTAACAAAATGACTTCAAAATTTTACTATTTCAAGAATAAACCCAAATAAAGTTGATATTTTTGCCTTAGATTCATTGAATAGAAAATATCTTGAAACTAAAATTTTAATTATGAATCGTCTTTATGCATTTTTTACTGTGTTCGATCAGCATAAAAATCCAAGAAAGCTACTCAATGAAAATTTAAATAACACTTTATAGAAAAACTTAGCTATGTATGCAATATTAGAGAGATTTTAGTCGATAACACAATAATACCCACACATACACTTTTTCAGATATTGGAGACCATCTACGTTAAATCAAAGCAACCTACACTGAATAAAATCACATTTCATCTCGTCACAACATATTACATTGCATTTAGACATATGGTTCCGTTGTTAACATTTCGGTCTCTCACGCGTATGTGACGTCATAAAACCGTATTACAAATTTACGAGCTGCGTCTGCTATTCGGTGACTATTATCGTCGCATAGTAATGTTTTATGTAAACACAAGATAATATCATCTTTGATGGTGAATGTCTTTATGTTAACGTCTCTGTAACCTCTCTGAAGATGAGCCGAAAGCTCAGAACCAGCGTAATAAAAAATATCCAAATGTTTGAAAAATTTTGTTATTAATTTCACCTGAAATTAGAGCCAAAATACGATGTTTAGAACGGCTCATGATTAAACATAATATTCATTGTCTCTTGTATTTAACAATATATATTTATAAAATTATCTGCTACCTCTATACACTATGTATATATGTACAAATTCCGTTAGAATTTTGAAAAGGGTGGGTGGGTAGGGAATATAGTTGATTAATAAAAGTGTCGGGAATTTTGTCGAGAGATTTTTGGGGTATAGGTTTTATGGCTGCCTGGCTAGACTTTATTCTTTGGATTTTTAGAGGGGGGAGTAAGGAAGTGTAAAGGGTGGGGAGAGATGGGATTGGACCTATCTTAACAGACAATTTACAAGACTTATTCCCTTATCGCTAACCCCCACCAACATCCCACACAAAACTCGCCAGATATAAGAAAAGAGGCTTTCCATTTCTTTTCACACTACCTGAGGAGACATTGTCATTTCAATGTCGAAACAAAATGTACAGTTTGTAGTGGAAAAAAATTTTTGTACATGTTCTAAAATATAATTTATAATAAATATTCACAGCTCTAGATTATATATGGAGCACTGTTTTAAATTAATGCTTTAGACGTTGTAAATTTTTCTTCGTTCTTTATTCACTCGAATATATATATATATATTTACGCTCTCACACCCTGATTAAACACTCTGGAAGAATGGTAGAATTTGAAAAACAGTAGCTACTCTAGCACCTACGCATCGTTCATTCAGCAATAAATTAGAACACTCTCAGCTATTGGGCGTGTATAATGATTATGTACACGCTAAAAAGTCTGCCTCCTTCTACCAAGCGCCCATAGCTCAGAGGTAGAATCGCCGACTGACACCAATTCGGTCGGGTTTTAATCCTGGGCAAAAAGCAATCGGCTGTCTAACCGTACTGATGAGCTGTGATACAGCGAAACAGATCTGTCTGCGGATGACTATATATATATATATAGAGAGAGAGAGAGAGACAGAGAGACAGAGAGACAGACAGACAGACAGACAGAGACAGAGCTTGGCAAGGCTTTTGCGCCGAAACTCCATATGAAAGTATAATGAGTGCGATGGGTAAACTGTCAGCCTTTAATAAGTTACTGCATGTGTGTCGTTTACTTTTTGATTTTATCGATCTATGGTCAGTTTGTCATCGTCTGTGAGAAAAGAGTGCCATGATGCAATTCACTCCACCATAAATTTGGAAACGTCATGCTATACTACTTGTCATTCGCGCCGAAAGCTCTATTACGAACAGTTCAGCAGAGTGCTTGAGTGTCTGTCTGAGGATAGTGCTAGGTTTTCGGAAAGAGTTGGATGAGTCTAATGGTGATTACGAAGGTGTTTGAAGTGATCGTTATGCATCCATACATCTTTCCACAGAGCCTTAGACACTACATGGAGGCCTACATGATGTGACTTGAGGAGGTTGTTCTGGAAGATCCTATGTCTAGCCACAGGACTCTACACATGTCACACAAGAAAGAGAACCCAGTCATGGCAGTTAGACAATTTCTGCGATCACATCCCCATTACATCTAGCCACCTAACTTCCCAAAATGCAACCCCTTTGAATATTATTGAATAAAGGCGCGGTTGAGTGAGAGATCAATGAAACTCATTGTAAAACCAAAGAGTAACTAAAGGCAAAGATTATGGCAACACTACGCCTCCTTGGTCTCACGCTTACAGCGGACCTCAAATTGAATGACTATATCGAATCCATTGCTAAATCCGCTGCTATGAAAGTTGGTTCTCTGTGCAGGGCCCGAAAGTTTTTTTCCGTCTGAATCTATCCTGCACATATATAAATCTACCATCCGCCCGTGCATTGAATATTGCTACCATATCTGGTCGGGTGCCCATGCTATTCTCCTCGGGCTTCTCGACAAGGTACAGCGGAGGGTCTGTAATGTGATCGATACCAACTTGGCAGACCGCCTGCAGTCTCTCTCTCACCAGCACGACATGGCTTCCCTGTGTCTCTTCTATAAATACTTTCACGGCTTCTGCTCCGATGAACTTAGATCACTGCTGCCCCCTAGATACGAATTTGCACGAGAAACTAGATTAGCAACTAGATCCCACCCTTTTAGAGTGAAACCGATAAAATGCAACCACAACTTCTACTCCAACAGTTTCTTTTCTCGCAATTCCCAACTGTGGAATTCCCTTCCACACGATTGCTTCCCCGACGGCTACAATCTCCAGGAGTTTAAATGTAAGGTCAGTAGACACATTCTAACACACTAACTCGCTCCCATTCTTTCAAACACTCTTCCCATCTGCCCAACCCTCATCCTCGGTATCCTTAACCATCTATCACCTTCCTTCTGACATTTCCTACATCTAACCACTCCTCCTCTTTACCTGCCCCTATGTATCCCCATGCGCAATAGTGGCAGTGGAATGCTTGCTTGGGGTGAAATGATTAAAAAAAATTTATCAACTTAAACCAGGATATCGTCCAAAAAAAGATGCAGGAGATTCTGAAGTCATCTGTTGGCCGTGGTTGAAGACGGTGGTGATTTTATTAAATAAATTTTCTCCTTAGTAATTCAGTATTTTTGTGTCATTTTGGTGAATTAAAATGAAAATGGCAGTGTTATTTTCATTTTTGTGTCATTTAGACGACAATTCATCCATCGCACCCTGCATATCTGTTAAAATGAAATGGCAGTGTTATTGACATTTTTGCGTCGTTCAGACAATAATAAATCCATTGCAACCTGTATATATGATAAAATGCGATGTCGTGTTATTTTCATTTTTACGACATTTAGATGACAATTCATCCATCGCATCCTGTATATCCCTTAAAAGAAGATGTCAATGTTATTTCCATTTGTTCGTCATTTAGACGAGAGTTCATCCATCACACCCTGTATGTCTGTTAAAATGAGATGTCAGTGTTATTTTCATTTTGGCCTCACTTAGACAAGAGTTCATCCATCGCACCATGTATATCTGTTAAAATGATATGTCAGTGTTATTTTCATTTTAGCTGCATTTAGACGACAATTCATCCATCGCACCCTGCATATCTGTTAAAATGAGATGTCAATGTTATTTACATCTTGGCCTCATTTAGACGACAATTCATCCATCGCACCCTGTATATCTGTTAAAATGAGATGTCAGTGTTATTTTCATTTTGGCCTCATTTAGACAATTCACCCATCGCACCCTGTACATATTTATGATGATACTAATAAACCCATAGTGTTGAAATCCATGCCAGCCCAACTTATTCATGTCATACTAGTGGACAGTGAATATATGCTGTCTCCTTTAGCTTTCTCACTTCCCAACAAACCTTAGTAGTAAATATCTGATAGTGTGGGCCCTTCTCACTCCAGTTCTGTTAATGCCAAACCCGATTCTTAGATTTTATCATTAGTCGTGGCTTTCTTGCGTTTCTGAAGGCTAACTTTAGGAAAAGCGCTTATTATTTGTTATCATTTTCTATGATTCAATTCTGCTCTTTCATGAGTAAAATGTGCATTGTTCGCGAAATAGTTAAGGAGAGAGAGACGAACCAGACTTTTTTTTTAAATAGGATTTTGTTGTATTTGCATTGTTTTAATTTTGGAAAAAAATAAATCACTCTTCCAGAATTAACATATGTGCTACTTCTGGCTTTTATTACTGTAAATTCTAAAAACAGTTTTTATTTTATTCAATTTCAAATCAAATTGGTTGTTGACCTGTTTAACCCTGATCCAATTTTGGAAATGAGTTCTTTGCTATACATTAGATTTTTTCCAATATATTTTTCCCTGCAGAAAAGAATTATGCATAAGTTTTATAGATTTTCATGCTCTAATTTATCAGTTGTGCCTTTGAAAAATTCCAATAATCAAGCATTTGTTTTGCCAAGGGAACGCCTGCACATGGAAATGTATTGATTTATCGAACTTGAGATACAAATATAAACATTTATGCATAATTCGCTAGATATATTATGATTGTTCTTATATAGATGAACACACAGACACATATAAATATACAGATATATATGTACGTTTAAAAGATAGATAGATAGATAGATATGAATAAACTATAATAGATAGATAGATAGATAGATAGATAGATAGATAGATAGATAGATAATGAACAAACTATGACAGATAGATAGATAGATAGATAGATAGATAGATAGATAGATAGATAGATAGATAGATAGATACCATCCAATATCATCTTCAGCGGTGACTTGCTTTCAAAAGATGAAAAATGCATCACTGCCAAATACATTAACATTTGTCGCCCATGAATGATGATCTTGAATGTGTTGGGAAAATAAAAGGAATTAGAAAAATACATCGTCCTTCTTATTATATATATATATATATATATATATATATATATATATATATATATATATATATATAAGGCAAGATGTTTGTGTGTGTGTCTGTTTATCTGCCTGTATGTCTGTATTTTTTCAGCCCTTTTATTTAAGTTTCTGTTTCGGGTTTGGCTCTAAGTAGTTACAGTTGTAGTTCTTAGTCTCAGTCATGATACCATTTACTCAGAGGACTTATTTAACCTTCAAAATTCAGTTTAGGATGAAAAAAACTTATTTGATATCGATACCAGGAAATCAAAAGTTGACTTACATTCATTTTTCTTTCAGTCTATGGTTTCAAATTAACTGGAAACAACTATTGCTTTTTAGTCTTTCGTGCCAACGTCCAAAGAGTCTGAGCTCCAGGACCATGGATTAGTTTTAAAGCTATCATTACACCCGAGCAACGCCGGGATATACTGCAAGTCTATATTCATTTTATCTATGGGCTTTAATAACTCCAGCATTCACTCTATCGTGACTCTAGTGTATTTGTTCTTTACTGGCTCCCAAAATTGTGCGCAGTTATTTAAGATTTCGTCAGCTAACGCCATTATTGAGTCTTTTTCTTCAAATTTCTCTTCAGCCTGGTGATATGGGGGTAGGGAGATGGACATGCCAATTGCGGAACACACCAGGGGGAATTTTATCAGGAATAACGGTGGTCTCACCCTCAGCGTCTTAGTGAGTTCTCCTTCACACACCGTGGAAAGATCGATGGGTTTCTGAGCAACCACCACACAAACTCCATAAGATATACTGATTGTATGTGGTAGTGTAGTTTCAGTTAATATCTCAACCTGGCAATATTCCTCAACCTCCTTTCTATCATCTTTAAATAATTCGAGTATACACAGTCGGTATTCACTGGTCACATAGTTAGAACTCAGTGAGATACATGTTCGCAGAGCATCGTTTCTACATTTTCTAGTTTCTTCTGTTGCTAACATCATTAATTTTGTCCGGGTCGAATTCATAGCTATATCCCTGTTTCAAATTGGTGTCTGGCTATTGCCCCCAGGCCTTCTTGTGGTCGGGTATATGGAGTAGGTAAATTTATATCTCGAACAAACTGTCTCTGTTTAACAACGGTATGGACACCACAACCAATAATTTGTTATTCTCCAACAAAGTTGGTACTATAATATTTCTATAATTCCTTAGGGGGGGTCCACCAGTGACCATAAGTGGTGAGGTAACTCAGTTTGATTAACAATTCCCTTAAATGTCCAGGGGTTGCTATACTTAGAGATAAGTTACCTAAGACAATATTTCTCGTGTGCTCTAGTATAATCGTTAGAGAATGACTAGCCTGTCATATTTTGTTAAGGATAGCGGCCAACTGATAATATTGTTGTATAAACCCTTTTAATTCCTGTACCGTGCTCATCACCGTCTCAGTAGTATTGGCTATTTCTTGTCTTAGCTCCTTTAAATTGGTGGTCAGCCAATTTATTTTCACTCTATTCTTCGTTAGCTCCTGCCTTGTTACGCTCCAACTCTTCCAGTCTTCATTTTATGATTCTAACCACATCTTCCATTAAAGTCCAAAATAAAACATGGGCCCTTTTCGTACGTCCGTCATTTGATCCCATACCACAAGGGTACCCGTTCAGTTTTCTCAACTAGGGCTTCAATCTCTGATCTAGTTTCTCTTCCCTTAAGTGAATTTTAAGATAGACAAGGTCTCCTACCCTTTATTCTGACATCCTTTCTTTTCTTATTTAGCCTCTCGTCTCTTCTATTTTTTCTTAGTTCTTCACATTTTTTATAACTTTCGTAAACGTTTAAAAAATTAACAATAAATAATGATTTTCATATTTATTTCTTTATAAATTGATAAATGATAGATATTGCATTAGTTTTAATTCTATTTTTTGAGAATTTAGTATGAGTAGATAGGGTTCCCTAGCGTTCGGTTCAGAATTCTCACTGGCCTTTTGAGCAGGAGAAGTGGTTTATTGCATTTTCACTCTATTCTTCGTTAGCTCCCACCTGGTTACTCTCCAACTCTCCCAGTCTTCATTTTATGATTCTAACCTCATCTTCCATCTGCCACTATAAAGAGTACAACAGATTAAGGTAACTCATTTCTGTAGGGTAATTCCCGGCCACTTTTGACCTGACTAGGCTTAATTCCTTTATTTCACTCTCAAATTTGCTTAGCAATATGTCATATGGGTTTAGATCGATCATGAAAGTGATTAACTATTTTGATCTAGTTATTACTACTTCACTCATTTTATCTTTAAATAATTTGAGTATACACAGTCAGTGCTCACTGGTCACATAGATAGGACTCAGTGAGGTACATGTTTCCAGGGCATCATTTCTACACTTTCTAGCTTCTTCTGTTGCTAACATCATAAATTTTAACCAGGTCACATTCATAGATATATGCCCTGTTTCAACTTGTTATCTGGCTTCTTGTGGTTGCAGATATGGAATAGATAAATATATCTCGAACAAACTGTCCCTGTCCAGTAACCGTATGGACACCACAAACAGTAATTTGTTATTTTTCAACAAAGTTATACAACCCAGGGCACTATAATATTTCCATAATTGCTTATATCAGTTTGTATGTAACAATTCACTTAAATGTCCAGGCATCACTATACTTGGGGACAAGTGACCCAATGATGACATGTCCAGCTGAGCCCTCATGTGCTCCAGTAAAATTGTGAGGGACTGACTAGCTTGTCATATTTTGTTAAGGATAGCTGCCAACTGATAATACTGTTGTATAAACCCTTTTCATTCCTTTACCTCGCTCATCACCACCTCAGTTGTATTCGCTATTTCTTGTTTTAGCTCCCTTAAATTAGTGGTCAGCCAATTTATTTTCACTCAAATTTTCATTAGCTCCAACTTTGCGATATTCAATATTGATATGCTATTCTTTGCCACCTTGCCTATTATTCTTTGATTTTTCTCCAACTCTCCCAGACTTCATTTTATGATTCTAACCTCATCTTCCATTACAGTCCCAAATAAAATATCCAATGCTTTCCCTACAATGGGGACTATTGCTCTTTTCCTTCTAGTTTGTAATAATTCAATTCCTTTCAGGTAATTTCTCATCTCCACACATTGGTTTTCCATCATATGTTCCACTATAAAGAGTACAACAGATTAAGGTATCCAGTTTCTGTGGGATAATTCTTGGCCATTTTTGACATGACTTTGTCTAATCCTTTTATTTGACTCTCCAATTTGCTCGGCAATACCTTGTATGGGTTTAGATGGATCACGAAGGTAACCAGCCACTTTAATCTATTTAGTTATTACTACTTCGCTCAAACTCTTGATAATCGTATTTTGGCTGTGCCTCCAAGCTGCTGTCATCATCATCATCACCATTGAGAGTAGCGTTAATCTTCTCTTGCCAGCCATCACTGCAAGGCAAGAAGATATCCCGGTTTTTTATTCCTTCATGCATATACATATCTTTCATTCATAGGGCTTACGGCCTATCACGTTGAATACACCAGTTCTCGCTTGATCGCCGAAGTTAAGCAACGTCAGTACTTAGATGGGTGACCGCCAGGTGCTGTAAGTGTTTAGTGACGGATGTGCGTTGTAGTACAGTGGACATCGGTTCGGAAAGAGAAATCAGTGAGCCGAGTTCGAATTCCAGTTGAATACCCTGCATTTCACTTAATCACTGGTACCCTTGGGAAAGGTATTAATCCGTCCCTTCCCTCCAGTTATGGGTTAAATAACAAGGATAGGACTTGGGGACCCAGCCCTTAAGAATAAATCCCAAAGAATCTTGATACTCAAAAAGAAAAAGTATTACTAGACACAAAACTTATATAAAAACAACAATAAAATTGTTGAAAGGAAAAGGTAATACCAGCAATAAATAAATAAAATTTAGTTGGCAATAAATGACCCGCCGAGGTTGATATGCCATAAAAACAAAACAACCAACTTTCGTTCATACTTACAAACATTCCTTAGTTTCTGTTCCTATCTCCTAATAGGCTAGTTGAATTTCACGTAGGCGCGCGGCCCTCCTGCCCCGAAGGTCGGATTTCGTTATCAATGATGTCGACAGACACACATCTGGCCAGTATGTTGTCCGAAAACAGAACTGACAGGTAAATGTTTCGCCCATCTGAACCAACTGGCCACAACTCCTAGTCTACAAGAACCACATCCTTTTGAAAATTAAAGGGTAGATAACGAAGGGCTCGGTGCTGTTGTGCACCAACACCGAACCAATCCACCTCAGTTTTCACTACCTTTTCTTCTTACTGAGATTTGGGTTTCTTTGCCCCTCTTCGTCTTTGTTTCAGAAGTAATTCGGGTTCAACCTCTGACCTATTTCTTTCTCTGTTGCCTACTTCTTCTACTCTTTCCCCATGTGCTAATTCTGGTTCAGCTTCTGGCCTATTCTCTTCCCTCAGTCGTCTCTTGAAACTGCGAGAGGAATAGTTCGTCTTCTTCCTCCTACTCCCTTGATTCTCTCCAACTTTGAGGAGTTTCCGACTACTGCCCTGGTCGTTTTCGCTGAGGTTAGTTTTCCGTTTAGTAGTCACTTTTCCTTCCCCGCGAGGAGACTAGAGCAGAGTGGGGCCACCCAGCCCTGGCACACAGGTCTCTCCAGTCAGCTGGCTATGCGGAGTCCCTATTTGCTGGTTTCTTATCTCTGTTTTCTTTATCTGCAGAGTCTTCGTCTGTTTCTATATTGATATGTTTCGGAAAGGGGTATATACATTATTCGAAATAGATAAGTGATTTTGGCTAATGTAACTGGGTAGGAGAATCTAGCAAGTAGCCATAATGGACTGGTACTCGTCGTAGTCGTATGCAGTATGCAGTATGCTTAGGCGAAGTCAATAGGCGTTCCAATAGGCGTAGTCCCCGCCTGAGTCTGTATTTATGGCTGACACCAGCCAATCATATTACTGTGAGGGGAAACCAAAGTGTATGCATTTTCATTACATCACATATCCTCTGGCTCCTCTAGGGTTGCTTTCTTCGTTTTGACTTTCTGTTTTTTTTAGGTTCATCTATTCTTTATTCAGCTATCTCTGCTAATTTCAGATCATTGGTATGGGTCTTTCTTGTACGTCCGGTCATTTGATTCCAGACCACAAATGATACCGGTCCGGTTTGCTCCACTATTCTGTAATAGGGCTTCCATCTTTGATCTAGTTTCCCTTCCCGTAAGTGAATTTTGACATAGACAGGATCTTCATCCTTTAATTCTACCTCCTTTCTTTTCTTGTTTACCCTCTTATTTTTTTCTTTTTGCGATCTCTTTACGCGGCGTTGGGCCTCAATGAACAACTTACGCTGTTGTTCAATCGCCAGCTGATGGTGGTCCTTCCCTATATATATCCTACGGGGCTTTAGCAAATTATCTGTTTGAAAGTACTACATCTCGCCCATACAGTATGTGATATGGCGAGAATTCAGTAATTTCATTTGCGTTGAATCTTACCGCTGCCAAAGCCTGTGCTAGATACAAATCCCATATTCTCATCTGTAGTGGATTGGAGAAATCTTGCTTAAAATTGGTTTGAATTATTTTTCGACTAATCTTTCTTTAATATTTTTGCTGATATTTTACCTATTTTTATTTATTTCTTTATTTGTTTATTTTTTGCTCATGTTGCTTCAGAATGGAGATTATGCAAATCCTAACGAAGGAGAGAGTTAATACTTTCTTTTATGTTTAGAATTCACTTTGTTTCTCTTTGAATTGTTTCCACCAAAGTCTAGAGAGCTTAGTTTAAACTAATATTTAATCCACTGATGGAAAAGAAAAATCGATCCATGTCTTTGACACGCGTATATATTTGGAAAAGTAATCGCAACTTCATATGTAAGGAATTTTTCGATAATTAACTGGAATATTGAAATTTAGACATAAAATAAGAATCCAAAACTGTTTTCTCTGTTTCTTCATGGTATCTTCACCCGAAGTCTTTACACAAAATTTGATGCTATATTTTATATTTTGCTCATTTTATGCCAATAGTATAACATGAGTATGTACAACTTCCCCTACTGCTCGGTAATAAATCACTCATTTCGTATGCTTCTCAAGAAGGGGAATCTGAAACATGCCCAGACGTGCTCGAGTAAAAAATCTCTAACTGGCACATTATCTTATTCCTATTCTCCTCATTCGGATTTCCATCTGTTACAAAACTACCAAAATGATTATCACCCATTCAATATGTACATGAAGTTTTTATAAGCAACGTTACTCATATTTTTTTAAAATGTTAAGCAAATCGCTACAAACGTCAGTGTGAAATAAGTAACTCAAAAAAAAAAAGAAGTAAAATAAAACAAGTTATATTCCATCAGCGGCGATCAAACACTGAACTGGATAAAGTTATCCTCTCTTGAGAGAATATTAGGCTTCAAACTCATACCCGACATCGTGGTACACTTATATATGTAGAACTAGCAGTATAGCCCGGAGTTGCTCGGGTGTAATGAAAGCTTTAAAACTAATCCATGGCCCTGGAGCTCAGACTCTTTGGCCGTTGGCACAAAAGACTAAAAAGCAATAGTTGTTTCCAGTTAATACGAAACCGTAGACTGAAAGCAAAATGAATGGATGTAAGTCAACTTTTGATTTCCTGGTATCGATATCAAATAAGTTTTTTTCGTCGTAAACTGAATTTTGAAGGCTAAATAAGTCCTCTGAGTAAATGGTATCATGGCTGAGACTAAGAACTACAATTATACCTACTTAAAGCCAAACCCTAAGCAAAAACTAAAATAAAAGGGCTGAAAAAAATACAGAAATACAGGCAGATAAACAGACACGCACACGAACATCTATATATACATATTATTTATATTCTGCACTATTGTAAGAACTGCAACCTTGAAACTTCTGAATATCGTTTCTTATGTTTTTGTCTATGAGTGTATCAAATTTGATTAAAATCGGACCACTCCTTCTATAACCCGATTTTTTCGAATATCGATTTTCGATATTTATCGGGACTATCTTGACACAAAACCTAGCTAAGAACCCTCGCAGACGCTTATAGTACAACTTTGTAAATTTTCAAGAAACTCGGTTCAGCCGTTTCGGAGTCTATAGGTAACGGATACGCACACACACAGACACACACACACACAGACACACACACACAGACAAAGTTCCATTTATAAATAAGTTTAGACGATCAAGTTGTCCAAATCAGCACTCAGATGTGGAACAAGCTGAGTTGTAACTCAACTTGAGAAGGAGAGTTATTTATGATGCACTGGAGCATCTCATTGGGCACATGTGGGCAAGTCCATTGCAAGGGCTGTGATTGGCTGCTGGCAATTGAGTGGAGGTGTTTCTGTATATATACAGGCTTCATTTTAGCATTGTTGCAGCGATTGTTGCCAGCTAGACTCTAGCTGGGACCCTTATTTATTTTTTCGAAATATATAATAATTTTGCTTGTTCCTTTCTTAGTTACTTAGTTCCTCCGTACGTTACGCCACTTACTCTATTTCTCCTCAGCCTTTCTCTCACCTTTGCCAAACGTAAGGGTAGTAAAGAGAGGGAGAGGAGGAGGAGAGAGCCTATAGCATTACCGTAGCAGTAGCAGCTTAAAATGGTAGTTGTAGAGTAATTATGTGTGCGTATATGTGTATAGTAAAAATAGGTAGGTTTGTTGTCGTATCCCGCGACCTAATAACGAAATTTCTGGCCTCTACACCCTTGGCCATTACTCAGTTGGTCTTTTCTGTTTACAGTGAACACAGGAGTCATGATTTTTCAGTAATAAAAAAAAACATTTTCTCTTTCAAAATCTTACATTAAATAGTGTACAGTATTTTTGTTATGGTCTGTGCATACGCCGCTTAATATAAGATTACACTAAAGTAGCTTCTATGGACATTACTTTTATAAATATTTTAATAAAATTACACTTTGTGTTATCGTTATTTTAGTATCCAATACCTTTATGTTTGAAGACTTTACTATCATTTGTAGTATGACAAAGTAAAATTTTTCCAGGAAATCATAATTATCCTTCCGTGGAAATTCCATGGGTTTCGCTAGTGTTATATAATTACTCTTATAATTTTATCAAAGTAAGTTTATTAAGCTTTATATTTTGGAATTATATAATTTACCTTTATTTCCTTATTTTTCCTTGATAAAATATTCTATGAAGCTTTAAACTAAAAAGTTATTTCACATTTAGACATTTTCTTAACATCGTTCTGATCTTTATGCTCGCTACTGTACATTCGAAAATCTATTGCAGAAGTATGGGAACAAATTAACGAGTTCTTTATGAAAACAGTTCTTGTTGAAAAAAAGTTTCACACATTTTTTAAGAATAGAAGAGAATAAGTTTTAAGAATTAGGTAAAAAATAACAGATCTAATAAAAGAATCATCCATGTCTTTGATAATAAATCGTATTAGTGAAATACGATATATTTGATAGGCTTACATGACGGTCACAGGTCACGATGATTGGACATTGACAATGGAAAGAAGAATGTGTCGAAATTAAGTTCAGTGTCATTTGCCTGTTTGAATTAACAAATCAGGAGTTAAATAAAAGGTGATGAGAATCCCTGTTAAAAAAACAAGTTTCTTCAGCTAAAGTCATCAGCTGAAATTGTTTGCCTCTTCACAAATACAATTTATAAAAAAGCAAAAGGATTGGAAGTCTCTCTCACTTACCTCTCACACTTACTGACGAGTAGTCGGTAAAATCTCTCCGATTAGGACAATAAATGGAGCAGAAAAATTGTACGTGTTGTGCTATTTTACTCTAAAGAAGTATTCCCAGTGAAAAACATTCTTGCATTGTATGAAGGCTCAGAGGTGGGATTTATACGTTGACATTCTTTATACATTTTATCTAGGCTCAGAGTTAACATTTGTATATTGTATGTGGATTCTGTTAGCATTTATACATCGTAATTGTTTGTGGCGCAGTGGATATCGACTCGGAACAAGAAATCGGGGAGCCGAGTTCGAATTCCAGCCGAATTCATTACATTCACTTATGCGCAAATACCCTTGGGAAAGGTATTAATCCGTCTATTCCTTCCAGTTATGGGTTAAATAACAGGACAGATTGGGTTTTATAGCCTTGGTCGGCAACCAGTCTACCGCAGAAAGCAATGGCAACCTACTGCGGGATAATCTTCTGCCCAGTCAGTCATGTCTCTTTCGAGACTTGATCGCCCAAGCGTGTATCACGTATGGTACTTAACTGACTGAATTATGTGGGCTCAGAATTGGCATTCCTGCAGTGTAAGTTCAAAGTTGGCATTCGTATATTGCATGTAGGTTCAGAGTTAGCATTCATACATTGTATGTAGGCTCAGATTTAGCATTCAGATATTGTATCTAGACTCAGAGTTAGCATTCATGCATTGTGTGTAGGCTCAGAATTAGCATTCATACATTGCATGTAGTCTCAGTGTTAGCATTCATATATTGCATGTAGTCTCAGAGTTAGCATTCATATATTGTATGTAGTCTCAGAGTTAATATTCATACATTGTATATAGGCTGACTTAGCATTCATACATTGTACGTGTGCTAAAGGCTCGCATTCATATAGTGTATGTAGGCTCAGAGTTGGCATTCATATATTGCATGTCGTCTCAGAGCTAGCAGTCATACATTGTATGTAGGTTCAGATTTAGCATTTATGTATTGTATATAGGCTCAGAGTTAGCATTCATAAGTTAGCATTCATACATTATATGTACGCTCAGAGTTAGCATTCATATATTGTATACAGGCTCAGAGCAAGCATTCATATAGTGTATACAGACTCAGAGTTAGCATTCATATATTGTATACAGACTCAGAGTTAGCATTCATATATTGTATACAGACTCAGAGTTAGTATTCATATATTGTATACAGGCTCAGAGTTAGCATTCATACATTATATGTAGGCAAGAAGCAGAATCAAGCCAATGTTTGTTTATTAGTTTCAAAAAAGGTGTGTAAATTAATGTTGTGTCGCAACCGATTCGTCCTACTACGACACCGGTCACCAAACACCCTATCTAAGCCAGATACCCAACCACATACGACGGCAAAATGTCAAATTTTTGGTCACTCTCTTTCAAACGATTCTTGTTTCCGCAGAGCTTCTAATCAATTGCCAATTTCGCAGACTCCATTTCTGAGTACCTACATAATTCTAAGGATTGACACTTTAAACTTTCACGTTTTGCAACTCGTCACAATCCACACAGGTGTCTAGCAATTATCATCGTATCATAAAAGGTTAAAAGTAAATCTTTCTTCTCGAACATTTTCGTCACACTGTTGTGACCTTCATTTAGTAAACTTTGAAGATCTAATCAGATTTTATCTACAGATGCCTGATTGATAAATATTCTTTTTCTTTGGTTCTCTAATCACATTTCAATTCTTTCACTCTAATCGCTTTCTAGATAAGATGGTCCACATATCATTTTTTTTTAATCTATTGCTGAACCATGAGATAAAATCAACATGATTTCATTCTGAAAATAAGTCCTGTTGGAAGAAGCTATGAAAAGAATGATAAAGGCCTTTGAACAACTTTCTGTGATTAATCGTCTTTTTATGAATGAAATTTTAAAAGATCAAACATTCTACGGTGAAATCTACTAATTAAAAGTAACACTATTTTTCTGTACTGCTACAGTCTAACAAAATCTTTCTGACGTAACAGTATGTACAGAGCAGAGGTGTCACGTTGAATTTTTCCGTTTGGACAAACGCTGTTTCCATTGATATTCCTCGACGCTTGTTGAACATTTACGGAGGACAAACAATGGATGCGATCACAGTTAAACAGCGCTTGACCAAATAACAATTTTTGTTTTCGTCTTCTTATTGAAATACAATTCTAAAAAAGTAATTGTAGATTAGAATGCAGGCTGGTAATTTATTTGTAAAGGTTTGCATGTCGTTTTGGCAGAACGTTTTTTCATCATGATAATTTAGGTTCATCAGTTGTTGCTCAAATGGTTAAGTAAAAGTGCAAGTGTTTTACTTAGAAATAAAGAAAAATATTCTTACTTTGTCAGTTGAAAAAGAAAATGAAATCTAAATTAACCTCCTTGTCTAGAACACCTCAGTCAGTCAGTTAAGTGCCATACGTGATACACGCTTTGGGCAATCATGTCTCAAAAGAGACATGACTGACTGGGCAGAGGATTATCCCGCAGTAGGTTGCCATTACTTTCTGCAGTAGACTGGTTACAAGCCAAGGCTATAGAACCCAATCTGTCCTGCCATTTAAACCCATAGCTGAAAGGAGAAGAGATAGATTATATTACATTATATATTAATTATAATAAGTGGGGCATCAGTTTATTACTTCATAACAATAGAAAACCGATCCCCCAATTTATACCCAGTAGAAGTTTTAATTATTTTTCCAACTATTATATTCAGTCAGTCAGTTAGGTTTCGTACGTGATACACGCTTGGGCGATCATGTCTCGAAAGAAATATGACTGACTGAGCAAAACATTTTTCCGCAGTAGACTTTCTGCGGTAGACTGGTTGCCAACCAAGGCTATAGAACCCAATCTCTCCTGTTATTTAACCCATAACTGGAGGGAAGAGACGGATTAATATCTTTTCTAAGGGTATTTGCGCGTAAGTGAATGCAACGAATTTAACAGGAATTCGAACTCAGCTTCTCGATTTCTCCTTCCGAGCCGATATCCACTCCACCACAACACTGGGATTCAAATGCATTCCAGGCCTCAAGTGTGACTCGTAAACACTATCCCTAGCTAAAGAATCGGGAAAAAGAAGCGTTCGTTTCATTGTGCCAATCGAAGACGTACCTGACTCCTACTGCCATGTTCTAACATCACAAGAGCGTGACCAGACCTAAAAATAGAGATTTGCTGTTCCATCTGGGTTGGAACAGCCTAGTTCTCACATTCTTCCTTTGACAGACTTCAAAAGCGTTTCTCTGACTATGTAGGTGATGAATTGTTCCCAACCTACAACTTCAGGGCGATAATGTTTTAATCATTCGCCTACATTGCAGATATACTTCTAATCAGGGCACAACGACGTGATGTACCGGTTAGCAAGCTTGTCCTATTTGATCAATTACGACTGAGTAATGAGTTTGATCCTCATTGGGATCCACATTTAAGCTTTGCCCAGAAAATCATTTTGTCACCACTACATGATGTAATAGTTAGCAAGCTTGTCTCACGAGAAAAATTACGATTGAGCAGTGAGTTCGATCCTTACTGGCTGCCCCATTCTTTAAACCTTGTGCCAGTTATGCTTAGAAAATCACCATACATATATCTGACGAATGGGTCACCTCGACGTGGTGTAATGGTTAGCAAGCTTGTCTCACGAGAAAAATTACGATTGAGCAGTGAGTTCGATCCTTACTGGCTGCCCCATTCTTTAAACCTTGTGCCAGTTATGCTTAGAAAATCACCATACATATATCTGACGAATGGGTCACCTCGACGTGGTGTAATGGTTAGCAAGCTTGTCTCACGAGAAAAATTACGATTGAGCAGTGAGTTCGATCCTTACTGGCTGCCCCATTCTTTAAACCTTGTGCCAGTTATGCTTAGAAAATCACCATACATATATATGACGAATGGGTCACCTCGACGTGGTGCAATGGTTAGCAAGCTTGTCTCGCTAGAATCATTACAACTGAGTAGCGAGTTCGATCCTCGATGGATGCCTCATGCTTTCGGCCTTGTACCACATCTAAGCTGAGCTTAGAAAATCAGCATATATCTGACGAATGAATAAAAATCAGAATCTAGGGAGAATACGATCATGGTTGTGCTGAGAATTTTTCAATATCCACTCATGCCGACATAGACAGACAGACACACACACACACACATATCAGTCAGTCAGTTTAGTGCCATACGTGAAACACGCTTGGGCGATGATGTCTATTTCGAGACATGACTGACTGGGCAAAAGATTATCCCGCAGTAGGTTGCCATTGCTTTCTGCGGTAGATTAGTTGCCAGCCAAGGCTATAGAACTCAATCTGTCCTGCTATTTAATCCATAAATGGAGGGAAGAGACGGATTAATACCTTTCCCAAGAGTATTTGTGCGTAAGTGAATGCAATGGATTCAACTGGAATTCGAACTCGGCTCCCCGATCCGAGCCGATATCCACTGCACCACAATGCACATTTATATATATAAAATCTTGAAAAACTTTTTGATAATCTACTAATCGATGGGTAATAAATATTTCGCAGCTCAGCAGCCGCTCCTTGGATTTGAGGAACGGTGGCTTAGCGGCGAAATATTTATTACCCATCGATTTGTAGAATATCCAAATATTTTTTTCTAGATTATATTACTCTGTTAAATGTAATAAAAAATTTAACATTGAGTTGTTTTCAGTTTGTCTCTATTGAAATTTACCTGAAAAAATACCAAATATTCTACGTTATATATATATATATATATTGTCGCTGGGATATTGATGTCCAGTCGTGCCGTTAAACCGTTGGAAGAGAAGAAATGACCGCCATAAACATGTCATGTGTAGGTTTTGCCTTGAGCAAAATCGCTACACCACATGTTCCATCCGTCGAAAAATTTGCTAAACACCTGCAGGCCTTGAGAGACACATGCGAGCAAAGTAGAACACCTACTTTAATTTTTAGACATGATTTGTCATCCACACACACACACACACACACACACACACACACGCGCGTATTTATATATATATATATATATATATATATATATACTACCGGCCATAATTATTCGGCAACACCATTTTTTTAAAAGAAATGATGTATTTCATATTATTTCATTCATACTATTTTTAATATTTATTGCCAAGTGAATAATTCTAAATGCAAATAGAATGGTTCTTTTGTTATTATTACTTTGCAAAATTTTACAAGGCAAGGAAGCAAAGATGAACTCGTCTGAATCACCCTAAATGTTTTTCATTCTTTCATTGATGAAACTGCAATATAGGTAATTATTAAATATTTATAAATTCATTTGATGCACATTTTATTGTACAGTATTAACAAAATAACCATTCGAAAATCGATAATCGAAAAAATCGTGGGTTATAGAAGGAGTGGTTCGATTTAAATCAAAATTTGATACACTCATAAACAAAGTCATAAGAAACGATATTCAGAAGTTTCAAGGTTACAGTTCTTACAATTGCGCAGAAAATCGATAATATATATATATATATATATAAAAGGCAAGATGTTTGTGTGTGTGTCTGTTTATCTGCCTGTATGTCTGTCTTTTTTTCAGCCCTTTTATTTTAGTTTTTGCTTCGGGTTTGGCTCTAAGTAGGTATAATTGTAGTTCTTAGTCTCAGCCATGATACCATTTTCCCAGAGGACTTATTTAACCTTCAAATACCAGTTTACAACGAAAAAACTTCTTTGATATCAATACGAGGAAATCAAAATTTGACTGACATCCATTCATTTTTCTTTCAGTCTACGGTTTCGCTTTAACTGAAAACAACTATTGCTTTTGAGTTTTTCGTGCCAACGTCCAAAGAGTCTGAGCTCCAGGACCATGGATTAGTTTTAAAGCTTTCATTACACCCGAGCAACGCCGAGCTATAGTGCTAGTTATATGTAAAGGAAGGGTAACATTATTAATCTTTTCAATAGCATGAACCAAAAGATCTCATTAAAATCAATAAATCTATAATTTTTTAAAACTTATTTATTACTCACATATTTTGAAATTGTTTGTTATGAGTTATTTTACTAATGTAAACATATGTTTCATAGAATGTTATATAGAATGTTTCATAGAAAGAATTTATAGAAAATTCATAGAAAGAATTTATATAGAATGTTTCATAGAATTTAGTTGTTAAATGCAAGTTTATATTCAGTAAATTACTTCTCATCAAAATGAAGTATATATATATATATATATATATATATATATATATATATATATATATTTGCTTTTTTTATCATTCTTCTTCTTTGTGTGCCTTGTCCTTTCAGGACGTAGGCGATCATGGACTTCCACTTGGCTCTGTTTCTTGTCGCTCTCAATATTTTTTCTCTTTGTATCACTTCTAAGCCCCGCTCCGTCAACCATTTGCTCAGATCTAACAAGTCATCTCGCACTGCTTTCCCGTGTCTCTCCTTCCATTTATCCGACCTGTGAGTATTAAATTCTCCAGGCCCTCCTTCCTCATTATATATCCCAGGCATTCAGGTGTCCCTTCCTGCTGTTAAGTATGAGTTTACTTCTCGTTTGCTTTATCTCCAACATCTCATCGTTGCACACGTCCTCCGTCCACCGTATCCTCAGCAACCTTCTGTAAAACTACATTTCTGCTGCCTCAAGCCCCCCCCTTTCATCTTTGATAAGACTCTCCAGCATTCACTTCCATAAAAAAGGAGAGATGTCACATAGCAATCCAGCACTCTTTGCTATTTTTTTTTTTTTTTTTTTTTTTTTTTCATGAGATTTTCCTGTCTCTCGGTACTCTGGTCAGCTTCTGAAAAACGTCTTTGGCCATACCAATGCGTCTTTAGTACGAATACCCCATTTAAAACCTGAGATGGACAGGTGATTTTCTAAGCGCCGCTTAGCTGTGGCACAAGGCCGAAAGTATGGGACGCCCAGTGAGAATCATGCTCACTACTCAGTTGTAACTGCTTCTAGCAAGACACGTTTGCTAAACATTACACCACGACGAAAGAAAGATGTGAACTGATTTAGATAGATAGATAGATAGATAGATAGATAGATAGATAGATAGATAGATAGATAGATAGATAGATAGATAGATGTTTCGTTGAATAATATAGACAAGTTTTGTCTATTTTGTGTAGAATCCTTTCGTATGGAGTCTGATAAGCTTGATGGTGCTATCGTTAAAAGACGACAAGAAATCACAGTAACTGTTGATTTTTTTATCAGGTCTGAGCTTATCGAAGAATGAACATTAACATATAGTGAGCATAGAACATTTAAGTTATTAACAAAATGGAATTAAACAAAGAGAATTCAACGAGCGTTTTTCTGAGAAGTGTGCGTTGAAAATCAAAAAGACAAGTGAAGTCCATTTTTACCGTGGCGGATGGCCGCATACAGTGACAAAATGGCGGTGGTGTGGTTCTTGATCCGATTACAGGCATTGGAATATGTTAGTTGAGATATCAAAATTTATCGTATTCAAGCCAGGTTTAAGCTGTTTCATGTAGCTTCCAGGATTTTGAGTTTTCATTTATTATTTTCTTGTCTTAACCGTGTTGTTTTAAATGTCGGAATATGTTTGAATTGTCATTTATGTATAACAATTTATCTATTTTAATCTATTTAAGATAGATAGATAGATAGATAGATAGATAGATAGATAGATAGATAGATAGATAGATAGATAGATAGATCGGTCAATCTTTGAATTTTATTAGGGCATCCCTGAGAGAATTGAATTCAGAAATAATTGTAACTTCGAATCCGCCGAAGTGTCTGCCGGTTATGCATGTGCGCTCTTGTATGTGTGCGTATAGGGAAGAAAATAACATCAAACTGCTTATCTTTACAACAGATTAAATCAGTATATTTTTACTAGATTAATTCACAAAGACACATTCATGTAGACAAAGCCAATCCCTCAAACATACACAAACACCGCAGACGCAAGCCGGAGACGATACAGAGACGTAACCACAAATACACACAAGCACAAACACACAATATATATCGATATATGCACTAATACACTAGTACAATTACCCATAAAACTACAAACAGAAAATAAATCAGAGCCCATTTCTCAAGATATTATTACTTTTTATTGTTTACTTTGAAGACCTGAAAGAGGCAGTCATAAAATTCGATTTGATCGTTTTGTTTTTTATACAAAAATGATTAATCAGACAAAAAAACTAAGACCCTAGAGCTGGGGATATTCTATGATAGAATAAAGCAACAATTAAAATCTTTCTCCATTTGTACTTTTTCGATCTAGTGAGACCGACGGATGAAAATGCAATCAACTAGAAAAATTGAGGCTGATTTCAGTGCAAATTCGTCCAAAAACTTTAGTCTATTTTGGAAAATAAACAAAAATAATGGTTAAAATAAAAGAAAAAATATAATTCCGATCATGGCAGATAATTGACAACAGTGTTGGGATATATGATTGTTATTTTCATTTATTTATTGATTTGTTATTGTACTTTTGTCTGCGATTACACGTTGTCTAGATCTGCAGACAAAAATCTGTCGGCGCCATCGGATGGCCTAGAAAGATATGTTCAAGGCCAATCAATGGATAGGACGAGATTCTCGTTCTTACGAGACCGAGACTTGTTTGGTTCTAATAAAGCAAAAAAAAAAGAAAAGTAAATGATAATAGAAAAAGAATGAGGAAGAGAAAAAAAAAGGAAATAAAAATGGAGAAAAGAATAAGAGAAAAAGAAAAGGTTTATGGAAATAAGAGAAGGAAAACAGTCAAATTGAAAAAAAGACGAGAGATGGCGTAAATGATAGAAGCTCAAAAGTAGATTTTTGGCAAGATCTGAAAAAAAAAATAGAAAATTTCAGAATAAAATGTGATGTAAAAATAGAAATTAGAATCAGTTAAAATTGAAATATCGCATATTTCTGCGTATAAGACGATTTTTAAATCTTAAAAATTGAAGTGGGGAGTTTTATACTTTTTATGTGCCGTGTCCCTCCAGAACGTAGGCGATCATGGACTTCCACTTCCCCTTATCGTTCTCCACATTCATCCTCTTGATATCTCTCCCAAATCCCGCTCCGCCATCCACTTGCTCAGTCACATCAAGTATATTCTTGGGCGATTTTCCTTTGTTTCAATTTTCCTCTATCCATCCTGTGTGTATTAGATTCTCCAAGCCCCTTTTCCTCATTACGTATTCCAGAAACCTCAGTTGTCTCTTCCTGATGCTAAGTATCCTTTTCGTTTGCATCCTCTCTTGTCGTGGCTCACATGTTCGGTCAATGGTCTCCTTAGATCGGCTTCGGGGTTATCAGTCAGTTAAGTGCCATACGTGATACACGCTTTGGGCGATCATGTCTCGAAAGAGACATGACTGACTGGCCAGAAGATTATCCTGCAGTAGGTTGCCATTACTTTCTGTGGTAGACTGGTTGCCGACCAAGGCTATAGAACCCAATCTGTCATGTTATTTAACTCATAACTGGAGGGAAAAGAAATAGCTTATATTAAATTATTATATAATTAAGGGGGGATCAGTTTATTACTTCATAACAATAGAATATCGATCCCCCACTTTATGCCTAGTAGAAGCTTTAATTATGTTTCCAACTATTATATTCAGTTAGTCTTTCAAGACATGACTGCCTGGGAAGAAGATTATCCCGCAGTAGGTTGCCATTCCTTTCTGCAGTAGACTGGTTGCCGACCAAGGCTATAGAAGCCAATCTGTCCTGCAATTTAACTCATAGCTAGAGGGAGAAGAGATAGATTATATTACATTATTATATTAAATATAATTAGTGGGGGATCAGTTTATTACTTCATAACAATAGAAAACCGATCTCCCACTTTCAATTGGAGTAGATAGAGTAATTATTGCCCGGTTCACACTCCACCCACATCTTTTGAACAGGTGAAGAGGCTCATCCATTGTTTCCTGTTTAGGATGTGGTTCCCGGCTTTCTTTATCCCCCCCCCCCCCAATCTTCTTTCACTTTTTTTCTTTTCTCTTTTTTTTTTTTGTTCTCAATTGGAGTAGATAGACTTAACTATCGCCCGGTTCACACTCCACCCACGTCTTTTGAACAGGTGAAGAGGCTCATCCCTTGTTTCCTGTTTAGGATGTGGTTTCCGGCTTTCTCTTTTCCAATCATTCTTACTCTTGCTTGGGGTGATATGATTAAAAAAAATGACGAATAGAAGTTTTAATTATGTTTTTATTATATTCAGTCAGCCAGTTAAGTGTCATACGGGATACACGCTTTGGGCGATCACGTCTCGAAAGAGAAATGACTGACTGGGCAGAAGATTATCCCGTAGTTTTTGTCATGTTAGACACACTTGAGCATAACATACATGACATATTGCAAGGTCCATAGGATTAACTCCAGATTGCTTGCTGGAGGTCAGATTGACTTGAGATATTAACGAAAACGTTAATTGCACCAGTTCTGCGTCGAATTGTGTGCGGAATCTCCATCTTGAGTGAAAACTGAGCGAATTCCAAATGTGGCTGACAATCAGGTCAAAAACCTTTTACTTTGATGATATTCACTTTCACTCTTTTTTGAATGTTCACCAAGGGCACTTTCGAATCACCAGAAGAAACCGTAGTCCAAACTACAATACCAGTTGATTTCTGTCACTTGAAATGTATTCTGAAACCTTCAGGAATGTTTGCTAGTAAACTAGCATGTTGATAGTTAATCACAGCCTTCACAGAGTAAAACCTCTTGTCCGATCTAATAAAAACGTCTACTTCACATATATATATATATATATATATATATATATATATATATATATATATATAATCATCCGCATACAGACCTGTTTCGATGTATCACCGCTTATCATTACGGTTAGACATCCGATTGCTTCTAGTCAGGATTGAAACCCAACTGAATTGACATTAATCGGCGATTTTACCTCTAAGCTATGGGCGCACGCTCGGTGAAGGAAGGCAGGTTTTAGCGTGTTATATACACAATTGAAACACATGCCAGTAGCCGAGGGTGTTCAAATTCATTACTGAATGAACGATGCGTAAATAGCAATGAGTAGCTATTGTTTTTAAAATCTACCATTTCTCCATAGTGTTCAATCGGCGGGCGAGAGTATACATATATATATCTATAATTCAAAATAGCCACACTTTGCTATCTGCATACTCTTTGATCTTTTCTGAAGTGCATGACTTCTTTGCCACCTCTTGACATATATATATATATATATATATATATATATATATATATATATAACATTTAATGGTAAACTCTGATATTCATTTACAGTCTTTCTTCAATGATCACCAAGGACAATTTAGAACCACTAGAAGTAACAGTAATTCAAATCATGACACCAGTTTTTGTCGCTTGAAATGTATTTTGACACCGTCAAAAATAATTCATCGTAAAGTGACATAGACCTTCACGTTTTAGCAGTTTTGACCAGATCCTCAACACTGAAAATCAAACAACTTTTAAATAAGGGTTTAATATTTATAACCGTGTTCGGTGGTTAGGTGTATCCATAAGTTTATAACCCAATAATGAAAAAAAGCTTTTTGTTTTCATCAACAATTTTTTTTTATATCATATTGATTGAGTTAGCTCCAAGCAAGGTCGTAAATCCACCAAGACACAAGGGATTACTGAAGGTGGGAGATGTAGAAACAGAAACATTGCTAAAGAGCGAGAAAAAAAGGAAAAAATATGCAGGTAGAGATTCACATTGCATTTAAATTTTTGCAGATTAAAGTTAGATGGATAGCATGGAGCCGGAAGGGACTTCCGCAAGCAAGAAGTGCGAGAAAACAAGTTGTTAGCATAGAATGTACGGTTACATCTACGCAAACAAAACTGTAAATTGATGAGAACTTTACACCAGTCTAGTCAGTTAAGTGCCATACGCGTGATATAAGCTTTGGGCGATCATGTCTCGAAAAAGACATGACTGACTGGGAAGAAGATTATCCCGCAGTAGGTTGCCATTGCTTTCTGCGGTAGACTGGTTGCTGACCAAGGCTATAGAACCCAATCTATCCTGCTATTTAACTCATAGCTGTAGGGAGATGAGATATATTATATTACATTATTATATTAAGTATAATTAGTGGGGGAGCAGTTTATTACTTCATAACAATAGAAAACCGATCCCCCACTTTATGCCCAGTACAAGCTTTAATCATGTTTCCAACTATCATATTCAGTAAGTCAGTTAATTTCCATACGTGATACACGCTTTGGGCGAGCATGTCTCTTTCGAGACATGACTACCTGAGAAGAAGATTATCCCGCAGTAGGTTGCCATTGCTTTCGGCGGTAGACTGGCTGACAGCCTAGGCTATAGAATTCAATCTGTCCTATTATTTAACCCATAAATGAAGGGAAGAGACTGATTAATACCTTTCCCAAGGGTATTTGTGCGTAAGTGAATGCAAGGAATTCAACTGGAATTCTAACTCGGTTCCCCGAGTTGTCGTTCCGCGTCGATATCTATTTATAGAAAAGGCAAAAGAAAGCAACCTTACGACGCCAGAACAGGGCCAATAATATTGCCGATTTTAGATTTTATAAAAATTTTAGGTGAATAGTTTTGTTTTTAGTTGATACTGGTATATGTCCGAGAAATCTTGTTTAAAAAATCTTTGTCTTTGCTAGGATTCGAACCTGCGCCCTCTAGGGGAAACAATCAGTGAGGAGGCTTGTAGTAAATTCCCAGTGTTCCGTCAGCGTTTGAGACTCTCTGCCTCCCGGCAGATAGGAACTCAAACGAGGCTATGTCGAAGAGCAGAGTCAGTCGAGACATAATCTTATAACTGTTAGGAGAGAGTTATAACTATTACATTGTAATTTAAATATAACAGGTCATTAATTGTCGTCTAGCTTATTCATAATATTAAGCAGTAAACGTATTTCACAGGTCTCACTCGAACTTCTAAGGCCTCTAACTCGAATTGTGCGCAATGTTTAAATTATTTGAATCCAAATAACACTGACGTATCAAAAGTAACAATAAATAAAGATATTGTGATTCAGTAAGCGTCGCTTATATTTGGCTCAAAGTCGAAAGTATAGCGCACCCAGTGAGGATCGAACTCACAACTCAGTCGTAACTGATCTACAGGGACAAGCTTGCTAAACATTACAAGAGACGTTGAAATAAAGATCTTGTTAAAGTAACCAGCCGTGCCTTGACACCCAAGAAATAATCCGTAGCCGAAAGGACATGATAAGAGGTAACATTTTGATTTTTAAATTTTGGCACAGCTGACATCATTCAATATAAAGGGGTACGAGTTCTGGACAGAAGGCATTTTTCCCACGATGACAGAACAGTCCTTAACTTATTTATTTTTTAATAATTTCACCCTAAGCAAGGCAGGAACACCACGAATATGAAGGAGGCGATCGAGAGAGAAAAACTGGGTATAGGAGGTATTGAGGAAATTATATAAAATAAACGGGATTCAAGAAGATAAATGATGGCAATTGACGTTGCATTTAAATTTTTGATGATTATAATTATCAGGGAATCAAGTAAATGGAAGGAATTCCCACCGGCTGGAAGTGCGAGAAAAGAAACTGTTGGAGTAGAAGTGAGGTAACAGTTAACTAATTTAACGGTAAAAGAGTGGGATCTGGAACCCAATCTAATAGCACCCTTAAATTCATGTGATCAAGGCAAAAGCAGTTGTCATGAAAATATTTGTCTATACTTCTGTTGAGATATTGTTATTATTTATACTTTTTACATTGTTTATAAATGCGGTTCTACAAAAAGATACTGAGGATACCATAGGCCGAACATGTGAGCAAGGGTTTGGGAGAAAATGGAAACAAAAAGAAAACATAGTTAACATCAGGAAGAGGCAGCTGAAATTTCTGGGGTGCGTAATAAAGAAAGAGGACTTGGAAAATATGACACTCACAGGACAATTTGAGGAAAGAGGGACAAAGAAAAGCAACGTGTAATATATGAGATTAATGGCAGAACAGGGTTTTAAAGAAATAAAAAAGAGGCCAAAATTTATTAAGATCTACAAGGACAGAAAAGACACGGCGCATAAAATAAGATGGTCTCCTCAAATAAATTTCTTTTTATCTTTGTTTAATATTAGTCTTGTTGATAGTCTCTCTTAGTCTCCGCGCCAACACACTTAAAAACAATCCCAATCTGCCACCTGCCAAGATTGCTCGTTTTATAATTCCCTCTGGCTGAAATTTGCATATGCTACACGTTCGTAACTTACAAATTATACCCACCAAGGACGCTCGGGCCCTTATTGCTGACCCCTCCGGCACTCTGTACGTGAAACGCAGTCGTGCTCGTTTTGGTAGGCCATTTTTAATCATTTAACGTTTGTTTTCTTTTTCTCGCATACTTGACAAAATCCAACGGAGAATCTGTAATGTGATCGATACCGACTTGGCAGACCGGCTGCAGTCACTCTCTCACTTGTGTGACGTGACGTGGCTTCCCTGTGCCTCTTCTATAAATACTTTCACGGCTTCTGCTCCGATGAAATTAAATCACTGGTGCCCCCTAGGTACGAATTTGCACGAGATACTAGATTAGCAACTCGGTCCCACCCTTTTACAGTCTAGGCAGGATGATATCAATTTTACTATTTGGGAAAACTGAAAACAGAAGAGCCAACTCAAACAAGTGTACCTACCAAAAATAATAATAATAATAATAATAATAATAATAATAATAATAATAATAATAATAATAATTGTTGTGGATCCGGGTGAGGAACCACCAAAATATAATGAACAACAAAACAAATATTGAGATAGAAAAATAGGTTATATTGAACGTAAATATACAAACTGGAATGCTGGTTAGTAACCAAGGAATACGATTAGCAAGGAATATATATATATATATATATATATATATATATATATATATATATATATACAAGTCTGAAGTGAAGCCGTGTTTGAAATAGTATATCCGTGTAATATTATTCTGGCTGAGTGGAGCTCAGATGTACTATACCAACTGACGCGGTATTCTCTGTGTAACTTCGGTATCGTTCGGTAACGTACGGATCAGTCCCGATGTCTCTGACGAATCTCTCCGGTTCTTACTATGGCAGGAATATATGTATACTCAAGTGGAGTCCATTATCATAGAAAAGGGGAGATCCCACGACAATAATAATAACAAAACAGAGATATTTAAATTTTAACATATTTCTTCTTGGAAAGAAATCACATACTACCGCTGGAACAAAGAGTGTGCAAACGTGGCTGTTACGGATGTAAAGATCAATTATTTATTATTAGAATAATCGTGGAAAACTGCTTCAATGCTAAGAAAAATCTTAGTACTGCCTGGATAGATTATGGTAAGTCAGTCGATAGTGGACCACATTTCTGGATCTTGAAGTCTAAATATGTACAAGGTATCACCCGTTATCATCAATTTAATCAGGCAATGTATGTCAAGAAAACTGAATGCATGGTCATCAGCAAAAGGTGCAACCCAAAATGCCAAATACATGTGGGGGATACCAGAATCAAGCAAGTACAAAAATTTAAATGCCTAGGAAGATGGAACAGGAGATGGAAAGTGCGACACAGAGATCCGAAGGCGAATTGGCATGGCAAAGGACGCGTTCCAGAAGCTGAGTAAAGTACTAAGACACAGGAAAATTTCACTAGAAACAAAGAAAAGAGTGCTGGATTGTTATGTGATGTCAGTTCTTCAATACGGCAGTGAATGCTGGACAATATCATCGAAAACGAGGACAAAACTGGAAGCAGCGGAAATGTGGGTCTGGTCTATTTTATATACATTACCACAGGCTCTAATTTGGGACCAGAGAAAATCTCTCGTATATCCGGGTTTATCTTATATCAGGCTTATACTGTATTTCAATCCGCTACTATTCTGCATATCACTAATAGCACTAACCAGTCAACTTAACAAGACAGAATCTTAAACTTATTTATAAATGGAACTTTGTCTGTGTGTGTGTGTGTGTACATGTCTGTGTGTGTGTGTCCGTTACCTATAGAATCCGAAACGGCTGAACCGATTTTCTTGAAAATTTACACAGTTGTACAATAAGCGTCTGTGAGTGTTCTTAGCTAGGTTTTGTGTGGAGGAACCCCCGATAAATATCGAAAATCGATAATCGAAAAAAATCGGGTTATAGAAGGAGTGGTCCGATTTTAATCAAATTTGATACACTCATAGACAAAGACACAAGAAACGATATTCAGAAGTTTCAAGGTTGCAGTTCTTACAATAGTGCAGAAAATTGATTATATAAGGCAATATGTGTGTGTGTGTGTATCTGTTTATCTGTCTGTATGTCCTTTATACAAATCCACAATTGTTATCCGATTCTCACCAAACTTCACACAAATATTCTTTAGGCTGAGTCTGAGCTCCAGGACCATGGATTAGTTTTAAAACTTTCATTACACCCGAGCAACCCCGGGCTATACTGCTAGTGTGGTTATAAAATAGCTCAAATGAAAATAAGCCATCTATTTTACATGTATGCTAAGAATGATAATGAGCTGGAAAGTCTTCTGCAAAACTGTAAAATGCTTTAGTGAAGGTATTGGAATGAAATTCAATTTGAATAAATGTGCTAAATCTACAGTTTTACGAGAATCGCTACAACAAACATCCTCAATTAGCTTAGAGCCTGTTCTAACAATAAAAGAATTAAAGCCAGAAGAAGCTTATAAATACCTAGGTTTAAATGAGAGTGAAAGCTATTTTGCTGGACATACCTAAATAAATCGAATGTAGATAAAGTTAATACTCACCGAAGGTGACGTGCATCTGGATTAAAGTCTCAGACTGACGGCTTTATTCTTGCAGCGCAAGACCAAAGTCTTTTCACTAGAAACATTCAGGCAAATATTATACATAATAATGTGGATCCAAAATGCAGGTTCTGTGATAAATACCAACAATAGACCATCTAATCTCAGGCTGTTCTGTACTTGCCCCAAATGAATATAAAAATCATCACGATAGAGTGGGACAATATTTACATCGGACAATGTACAAACACTATGGAAAATCTGTAAACAAACGCTGGTATGAACATCACCCAGCACCGGTTACAGAAATAGATGTCACCATTCTATGAGATAACACCATCTACACAGACAGAAAAATTGAAGCAAATAGGCCGGACATTATTGTTAAAAACCAGAAAGAAAAAACTTGCCAATTAATTAATATGGCTTGTCAAGCGGGTTGTAACATAGCAACCAAGGAATTCGAAAAACTGTCAAAATATAAAGACCTGGAAATTGAAATAGAAAAGATGGAAATTGAAAACAAGAATAGTACCAGTGATAATAGGTGCACTTGGAATGGTAAAAAAGGAACAAAACAACACATGGAAAGAATTCCTGTAAATCCCAGCTTAAGAGAAATACAAAAAATGGTCTTGATAAGTACAGCCCACACACTAAGAAGAACTCTGTCCATGAAATGTAACCAT